>LBNU01025233.1:9655-27604 GCA_014162995.1 Artemisia annua
ATAAAATTGGTATCATAATCTTATTTGAGTTATTAGGACCCTTTTCTTGGTTGCTAAAATAGCTATGATGTTACATCATAAGCGTCCTAACAATACTTTTAAGGACGTTTTTATGTGTCTCAAAAGATTAAAAGTAGGTAATCACATGTCAAAACAATGTAAAAGTGTCCTAATATGGTTTTATTAGGACGCTATTTGGGTTGTTCATAGACATATAATACGACCATAAAATTGGTTTCATAAGGGTATTTCAGATATTAGGACGCTTTGGACCTATTACAACCGCCTTACATGAAACGCTTTCATCATTGGTCCTATTAAATGAAAGGTCCTAAAAAGTACCATTTTATGACGCTTATGGGGGTCCTAAAAAGCCACTTTTGTTGTAGTGCATGTTTTACTTAATTGTTTTTGTAGTTTAATTAATTAACTACGACGTAATCATTTATTTAACTACGGCGTAGTCCTTTATATGACTACGGCGTAGAGGTATAATTGATTACGGCGTAGCCTTTAATTAGTTAATTGTTTGGTAATTAATATTTATTGACTTCTAATTCATTTATTATTAGTCAATTTATTATTTGATCTTTATTTCTAATTTGTTATTAGTTTTGTTTGTATACTTTCATGGCGAGGCTTGGGACACTCTAGTTCCCGTAGTGTTTAGCGTTGGTTGTTCCTTAGAGGCTTGTGGAATTAACCCTAGGAAGCAAGCCGCTAAGGATGTGACTTGGTAAGGGTTAAGTGTCAACCGTAATCGTCTTCCCTTACCATACATGTGCGAATTAACCCTAGGACCACCTACCAATGCTAGATACTTAACGGAGTTAGAGGGGTGTAAGATCTGACCATGCCACATTCGTTAGTCTTGTCCATGTTAGTAGAGGCACGTAATGAATCTTATGTCTTCGTACCGATGAACCCAAGGTTTTACAATAACTTTGGATAGGACAAGGTATAATATAGATCTAGGTGAATTTGACCATCTGACCCGAAATGAATATTGAATCCCCAAACGAAACAATAACAGACACCGTTACTTTTATAACGGAATGAGAATTAGATCTAAATTATCATCTCTTAGTTGTTTGCCAGAAAACCATGCCTAGTTATCACATCTAATTAATCTCATTTACTTTCATACTTATTTATTTGACTTTATTAGTTTAAATTAATCATTCAACTCATAAACCCCCCTTTTGATAAACGTGACATAGACTCTAATTAGGATCCAAACGCATAGCTCTTGGGATGACCTCGGCTTTACCAACTAGCTATACCACACACGACCGGGTACACTGCCCGTTAGTGCGTAAAAGGTAGACCTTAGGTAAACGAGACTTTATAAATATTAAAACCTGGTCAGTAAAACCTGCATCAGCGGTTAAGAACTTGGATGAGCTCTTCGGAAAATGCGGAAAAGGTTCACAAGAGTGAAAGTGAAAATGAAAATGCAGTAGTTGCTGTGAAGAAAGTTCGGAGGAGGAAAAAAGTTGTTTCACAACTGGAAGAGTCTTGAGGGATTGAGGGGTTTTGAGAATTATTTGAAAGTTGAGGGGAGTAATTGTAATAATTGATTCTTAGAGGGTAAATCATAGAGTTAGTAGCAATGTAGCATTTGTAACTTTCAGCACAATTATCATTAAAATCTAAAACATGAAAAAAAAATAAAAATAAAAAAGTAATGTACTACTTTGTGGCTCCTTTGTAACAAAAGACATATAAATATATAATGTCCATGTTTGTGGATTTTTAACCTTTCAACTAAAATCAAGTGTATGTAAAAACTACTACCCACCAAAATGAAAAAAAAACAAAAAAAAAAAAACAAAAAAAAATTGAATTTATTTCTTTATTTTCCCAATTAACAACTATTTTAATGAGTAATAAATCCATTTTCAAATAAATGGCCAGAATAGAAATCAGAAGGTATATTTTTCTGTTCTAAACTTCAAACTAAATCACAAAGTGTATCTACATTGACACTTGCTAGTTTCCCACAAGAAGAAAACCATTAAAGACTGCAGAAGTGGCATAGTTGGGAGTTTAACTTTGCAATCTGAGGGTTATCACATTATGCACCTGGTATGTGTGAATTCACATACCTTTCATTGCCAAAAACCAACCCAAATAGACTAATTATGCTAACAAATGCCAAAGAATGTGTGTTTTTATGTTTGTGATCGTGCAGGTGACGGATATTTCACAAAAGGACAAAAAAATCAAGCAAAAACCGGCAAAAACGAGCACGAGAGTGGAACGAGTTAGAAAGTCAAAGATTGGCATCTAAAAGTTTTATTTGAGCTCATAAAGTCAAAAGTGATCCTTCAAGTTTCAAAGATGTTCAAGAATAGTCCTTGGTCGAAGAAATTGCAAGAATGACCCTTCTACTTTCAAAAGTTGTCAAATCAAGCCCTTGAAGTTAAGATTGGATAAACTACATGACTAGCCCTCCAAGAATCTTAACAATTCACAAATGGTCCTTGAAGAATATTATTGAAGAAAGACAGAAGTACCCTTAAAGTTTCATCAAATCACAACTTTGGTCCTTGGATATTTCATTTGCAAACCGGATTCATTTTTATACTTGTCCATGTTAATATACAAATTCACAAGTCCAAAACCATTAACCCTTTACTAAATCTAATAATCCACAAGCCCAACAACTGAGCCCACTCCCTTCTCGGTCAAACTCACTAACACGGGTCAAAATAAATACAAAATCATTTTTACCCCACTCCCGCCCCCCAAATTCACCCACACCCAGAACACAAGAACCCTAATTACTGTTCCGGCCAAATTACTGAGATTAAGGGCAAATTGGTCAAATTAATGGACTTCTAGAAGATGTCAGACGTGTCAGATGGTGTCAGAGACTAAGAAGCACACGAATGGCTTAGGTGGCAGGCTCTGATTGGTTGCTACACGTCACAATCTAGTAATCTAACGGCTTAGATGAATTGGGAAAGATTTAAGGGTGTGGATTGGATCAAGAGAAAGCACAATGCCACGGATTGCCAGAGTGGACATCCTCACTCCTCACTCTTCTCTCAGCCTATATATAGTGATCATTTTCTCTCATTTATGTATGTAATTTCTGGTGTAGTGAAACTCTGCTAAAATTTCCTTTGAATTGTAATCTTCCATTTTTCTCTTGTAATCCAGTTTTCAATTAATGAAATAGATTTTCTTCCATTGTTAGTAGTTTTAGCTTAAACTCTGATACATTTAGCTTCTGTTAACCATTGTTAGTAGATTAAAGTTTTCAAATTCACTGTTTTCATTCAACTAAACAAAAAATATAAAAATTCAGTTAAATACTAAAAAAATAAAAAAAAATGTTTTCAACCACTTGAATCCAGCTTGCAACAAGTTTTTTCAGTAGATTATAAGCTCATTTTAGCTTAATAGCTTTTAGTGAGCTTATTAGATAGATTAAACAGTTCTACAACTCACTTTTCATCAAAGTCAACAAGAAGGTCAAACTGTGCAGAAAGTATGATGAAACCTGGGTAATCTGATAGTCCTTATGGAGAAATGGAAGCCAAGGGCCTATCTAAAGATAGGCTATGTTAGAAGTAACTCTCTGTTTAGCTGAGAGTAGCATTTTTAAGATTTCATTTTTACATTTTGGAGCTTAATTTTGCATTTCTGATATTAGCTTAATATAGATCTGTTTTTCTGCTTTGATGGTGCTTGTTTTAGTGTATTGTTGCTTATTATGTGCTTAGGTTTGAATTTGGTATGCTATGTCATAGAGTTTTTTGGTAGTACTGTTAGAATTCAAAGTTAGTTGTGCATCTGTGAATCTGAGCTTAGTATTGTTCATCACTGTGAATTTGTGACTCTATTAGTATATTTGATCATATCAGGAACTTGTGTGATTGATGTGCAGATTGTATCTCACATTAGATTCAGAAAAGTACTTGATATCTGTATAAAGGAGTGTTTGGATCAGAATGGATTTGTGTTGTGTTGTTGCTTAGATACTAAGAGATCTGCACACTTAGTCTTCATTAGGTATAATAAACTTAGTAAGTGCATAAAATCAGTGGACACTTAGGTGAAAAGTCAAATTCTCTTTTATTTTTTTTATCACAGTTAACTGTTTGCATTTGTGATTTGCATAAGCTTGATTTTAGTTGCATTATTAGTTAATATAGCTTAATCTCATTTCATTCTAGCTTAATATTACATTTCTAGTCTTATTAGATCATTTGAATCTAAGAAAAGTCAAATTTTCAATAATACCAAAAAGTCAAAAACATTTTGAGTCTGTTTTTCAACAAATTTCTTTTGGATCTCTAGGACTTAATAATGTTTGGAAATGGAGTTGGATTGATGATTTGTGTTATCTGGTAGGTAGTCTAGAATAATCAAAAAGAAAATCTGAATTTCAAAACAATTTGCTTAATGGATTTTGATCAACAAATGAGCTATTCACTCATTTAGGTACCCTGCATCTAGGGGAGTAGTTTTCATAAGTAACCTGTAGAAGTTCATATTAGCTTTTTCATTTGTTAATTCTCTGATAATTTAGGTTATCCTAGATAGATTTTAGCTAAATTCAACTTTAATAGACCTCTGGTTAGCTTATCATTTAGATTTTTGTTAACATTCTTCATAAGTACTTAATATTCATCAAGTCAGTTTCTGAGGCCTAATTCCTTAGCCTGTATCTGATTCAATTGTTGAGTTTACTGAGATGTTCTTGTTGTTTTTAGTTGCTACTAGTACTAACTCACTTTTGCCCCCATAATAATCTAGAATAGAGCTAGTTAGAACTGCTTATTTGCTTCTATAAGTAGGTACTTAGCACCTATTTACTGAATTCACTTTAGGACTGCTTTTGTGTGGTTTAGGTTCATAATTGAGTTTGTTTGTAATTTGTGAGCTTTTCTGAGTTAGTTTAAGTGTTTTGTATGTTTTCTGAGCTTTTTGCTTATTCAGACTTGCTTGTGCTTATTGTTTAAGCTTTTTGTAAACTGCTTTTTGCTAGTTTGTAAGAATCTGTGCATGAATTGTTCTAAATCCAGTTTGTTAAAGCATATCTGAGTATTATAAACATTCTGTGAAAGTTTCATAAGTTTTTGTGATAAGTGCTTATTAATAAGCACTTATCCAAACTGCTTATTTAGCCAATAAGCACTTTTCTGCTTAATGTTTCATTTTTATTATTTTTCCTAGATTTCAAATATTATTTTAGAATTCTCATAAAAAATTCATAATTTTTCTCATTCATTTACTATTTCTTTTCATTTTAAATAGTTTTTAGAATTTTAAATCATTTTTACTTTCAAATTAAATCACAAAAAGACAAAAATAGTTTCTAATTTTAATTTTAAATTTCATTTTCAGTTTATTAAGATTTTTAGAAAATAAATTTGTAGAATAAATCTTTCATTTTATAATTAGTTTAATTTTCTTTTATTAAATAAAAATACATAAGTAGTTTTTAATCATATTAAATAAATAAAAAGCCAAAATAATATTTTTCTTTTTCCTAAAATTTTCTTTTATCATTTCAAAGTTTTAAAAATTTCATTTGAACTCATAGGTTTAGTATAGCTTAGAATTCACTTTTTATTTTGTTAAATAAACGTTTATTTTAGTTTACGTTTACGTTTTTTACATTTGTGCTTTACGTACTTGTACATTGTGCATGATTACTTGTTTTTGTTTGTATTTTCATAAAATTAGTTGTAAAACTCAAAGATTTTCACTTTTCACTTTTTCACGACACGATTTCACGAATCCTTAATCACGATTCCATTCACCTTCACACGGACCACGACCCGGGTTTTGCTTATCCGTTGAGCATTTCCTTGGACTATAAATGGTATAATTGGTTTTTAAATCAATCAACACCCTTTTAGACGGTACGTATCCATAAGTTTTTGTTGTATTAAGCAGTAGCTTTTGAAAACAACTATTCTTTTTAGAACTGATAATGTTCTCTCACAAACAAAACATGAGGTCCTACTGAGGGACCTAGTTTTCCTTTAGATTGTGAGAGACCATGACCCGATCATGTTCATATCAAGTTGAGAGGATTTCAATCCATTATTTTTACACTACTAAAAGCTGTTTCTACGGGTATGCACATCATCAGCACATGCATACATTGTGTTCAAGCTAGATCTGCCGTGCTTAAAAAAGTTGCTCTTGCACTCTATATAAGCATATAGATGTAGATTTTTAGACCAATTTCAGTACAACATACAACATGTCTTAAAAAACTTAAATAAACTATAACATAATAAACCACAACACGCCGAGATTATAACTTCAAAAGGTTTTCATGTACTCCATCTTCGGAGGCAATATGGTTTTGATCCCATATGTGCCTTTTAAAAAAAAGTTTTGATCCCATATACATCAGCTCCTTTGCTAGGGTCTTCAGAAACGAGGTCCAAGAATGAAGAAGGAGCAGAATTACTGAATGAATCTTTGTTTCAGGTCTGCTTGTGCCAATATATGGGTTGTAGTAGCGTAACCACTACAAGTAGTACCCTCGGCCCTACGCATCATCCCACTATAGTGAACATTGTCAGGATCAGATCAACCAGTAGGATTAGTCTTTCAACTGCAACATGGTGGAAAGAGCACCTTAGTGTCCCGAGAAAGTTTTTTGCGAAGACCTTCCATTGTTAAATTATGGATCTTCCCAAGTCTAACAAGCTGCCTCAACCCTGTGGGTTGCTCACGGTCTATTAAAAGAGGGAATAATGCTATCAACCTCACAGATTTCTCCTTGTAGTAATCATCCAGAGCTTTGCATATAGCTTCCACGGATGACATGTAGAATAATGAAGTTGCTATCGTCCCAAATGGTTTATGATCGGTAAGAACAAACTTGCACAATTCTCTTGCACTATACCATTCGTCTACATATTACAGGAATTTGAATGTTAGGTATGCGAAAAACGAATACTAAGTATTACTCCGAATAACGTTTGTCAACGCTGATGCTTGTTATATATGTTCAACAAAAAACTTAGATTTTGAGTTTTCGAAAACGTATCACTTAATATATCCTTCGGTTTGTAACACGCATCCAATCACATTATCAGTAAGACTTCATTAGGAGTGCTCGGTATTGCAATTAGAAAGTACCTATCCGGTTAATTTCGTCAACCAGTAAACTTTTCATGTTACTAAAAGCGATTATAGTATATAAAGGTTAAATAATCCTCAAAAGTAGAGGTGACAAATTAGATCCAAATTATCATTTTTCATTTTAGGTTTGAATAATCGAAATTCGTCAAACACTAAAACAACAAACTATCACAACATTAAAATGATAAATGCATATCATTAAACTACCTATGCATCGTGTTTTTCTTACTACGATTCACCTCGTATACATTAGTAATACAACAAAAATGGTAAACATAAACCTAATATCTTTACATCATCTTTCTTTTACTATAAGTCGCCTCCTTTAGATTAGTAACACAATTAGAAATGTGGTCCATTTGGATCTACGGTAACCTCTTGGTTTTCTCTCTTTGCCCTCCTAGGAAGGCGGTTATTTGGGATTCCATTATCTCTCAATATTTTTTGTGGATTTCTTCTAAAAATTCGTTTTGTAATTTTAGTTGGATAGGTTGGTTGAAAGACCCTATAGCTTCTATAACTTCTATGTAATTTTCTAGCTTCTACTAGCTTTTTATATCATCCGCCGTTCAAAAAAAATGATGTAAATTCAATGGTAAAATCTAACCTAACAACATAATGATGACACATAACATAATCGACAAAGTAATGACGATTCGATTTTTACCAAGCTCACATATCATCCGGTGAATGAATTAACTGTGTTTGCTTGTAGGTCAATATATATAATCTTCGAGTTCATTTAGTCGTCACTCCAAACCTATCATATATCATCATTTTTCCGAACCTAAAAAGCCATGACAAGATACACTCAACGCTCTTACTTGCGCCATTACTCATTTACAGCACTCTCATCTCAAGTTGTCAGCCAACGCCAAACACTGTCACCAAATCAAAAGTCAACCAAAAAATATTTAGACGATACACAACCATCTCACGGTGGCGTAGTTGTAAGGTAGCTTGAAGACTTGAAGGTCTCGTAGGGTGAACATCTTGGGATGGTTAGTGAAAAGTCTGGAAACGGCCACCGGGATACCAGTTTACAAAACAAACTAAATATTGCAATAATCCAACATCTAGTTCGGTTTACCTATACTACGTTAATGTTTCTCCTCAAAATCAAAAAGGCAACACTTATCACATTCATATAGCTACTTCTAGCAAATGATACAATAATACAAGTTAGGCTGCATAAATTAGAGCCAAAAAGGGATCAATCTTCATTAACCCATTTACCTAAAACACTACAGATTGCAATAATCCAACATCTCGCTCACTAAACTACAATAAGGGGGTGTTTGTTTTGGCTTATTTAGCTAGCTGGCTTATGGCTTATTTGGTTTGGGGCTTATGTTTCATAACCTCACTTTTTGTGGCTAATTTTGAAAGTTTTCAGCCTATATATATTTATTTATGTCATAATAAGCTAATATAAGCCAAAAAGTTGCAAAATAAGCCATAAAAAGTGAACTTATGAAATATAAGCCGAAAACCAAATAAGCCATAAGCCGGCTATATAAGCCGAAACATACAACCCTAAGGTTACTATCACATTCATATACCTACTTTCAACAAATGATACAATAATAGAGGTTAGGCCGCGTACATCAGAGCCAAAAAGGGACCCTCTTCATTAACCCATTAACTTAAACATGCTACACATTGCAATAAGCCAACATCTCGCTCCCTAAACTACATTTTAAAGGTTCCTATCATTACTTTGGTAAATACCTTCGCCTTCCTCGTTGGAATAGAGATACCCTTTATGGAAGTTTCTACATCAGTTGTTTTTGTGGTACGAAACATATCATTCAACACCATAAGTGTTTACGAGTAGTTAATCGAGGATGATCACTTTCCGTATATAGGCTCGTGTCCTACCCACATAAAAGGTTGGCGCCCTCCACACGGGAACCTGCGTTATCTAGAATTGGAATTTTTTTTATCCTTCACTCAATAAATAAATGTATTGTCAAGCAAATGTTGGATTTTCGATTTTGAGCCATTTACTTGTGTTGCCCTAGCAAACATAAAAAAATAAATTAAACAATTAACTAACTGATAAGAAGTGAAAAATTAGAGTCACACCTTAACCCAAAAAATAATAATAATAATAACAATAATAAAATTAAAAAAAAAGTTTATCGCTGATTTCTACTTATGTTAAGTGTACCGCTGATTTCTTATGTTAAAATTGCAATTCTAACAAGAAATGTTTAAACAAATAATAGATTCATATATATTAATACGTACAAGAGAAGTGTCGGGTTAATACATATAAGTACCAAAAAGTATATTATACATTTGATTGACGAGGTTAGAAACTTCGACAAATGCGGGAGAAAACATCGTTGTTAGACACAAATTTCAAATTCTACACCAACATAACATGTCTAGATTAGAAAACAAAATATATTTTGATGAAATAATCGTGTTAAAAACAAAAATAATATTGTTGTGATGGTTAAAGCACTAGGTGTGTAAGTATTATAGAAGTTATCCTCGATGTCAAGGAGTTGTGTCATTTTAAAGTTGATGCTTTAATGTGTGTTTGAGTGTTTATGTGAATGTATATATAGTCAATCTTATATAAACTTGAATAAAGACTATAAAAGAACGATATTTATAGACGCAAGATAGATTGTCACTGTTTTACATAAAACAATCACATGTTTTCTCTTTCTCTTTTCACATTTTACTTGCGCAAACTTGTAACATGACGACACTTAATATCAACCCAACCAGTGACAGTCTCTCTTGCATCTATAAATATTGTTCTTTTACAGTCTTTATTCAAGTTTATATAATATTGACTATATATAATATATACATTCACATAAACTTGCATTTGTCGTGGCATTCGCATGAAAAGCAATAGCAAAAGCATGTAGAAGTTTTTCGAGTTCCCAATTACCTCAACTTAATGTAATTTGTGAACTAACTATCAAAACACTGAAGTTTTAGACATTCACCATCAACAATTCTTACAACAAACACATGCATTTGTGTGAAAATTAGAGTTATATTTGTTTGTTTAACCTTTAAGATCTTTTATATATAATTAGTGAACTAACTATCAAAACACTGAAGTTTTAGATAAATGCACGATCGTGTATACATGTACGCGAAATTTAGTTAAAGTAAAATATCCGTAAAACAAATATTCTAGTTTAATTTAATACAATCTTTACTAGATGTAACATGAAAATAGTATTGCTCATGATATGTAAAATCAAGTTCACACGTTAATAGATGCTCGACAGTTTTCTCTAAAAACAAAATTGCAAAAATCAATGTCTACATCTTTTCCCTTTGAAGTTGGAAATTTCATTTTCATTTTTCCTCCATTTGTTTTACCATTATCATATGATTTTATGAAGAAAAAAATACACAAATGTATTCATGGTTATTTTAAATAGCAATTTAGAAACTACATCTACAAAAAAATCATCCTGTAAAAAACTAAATAATAGTTATGTTATGAAACATGTATGATATATTCGATCGGTCTTATGCAGATTTTACAAGGAAAATGGGAAATTCAATAAGTCAGCGACTCAATTCATTGTCATCAGGTTTGGGTTTACACTTTTTCAACTCAGTGATTGGATCTGTTATCAATTTTTCTAAACAAAAAACCATTTTCATCCCTAAACACTCATCATTGGTCGGTCTTACGGGGGTGTTCCACGAAACAAACACTTTCCATTCCAATTCTGAGTACATAGTATTTCATCCTACACTCACCGCACTTGATATTCTTTATTCCACTCCAGGGGAGCTTTGGAAGTGGAAACATCCCAAGTCAAAAGATTTTCTAGCCAAGAGCGGCTTTAGTGCAGGTGACTTTAGTGAACATTGTCAGGATCAGATCAACCAGTAGGATTAGTCTTTCAACTGCAACATGGTGGAAAGAGCACCTTAGTGTCCCGAGAAAGTTTTTTGCGAAGACCTTCCATTGTTAAATTATGGATCTTCCCAAGGCTAACAAGCTGCCTCAACCCTGTGGGTTGCTCACAGTCTATTAAAAGAGGGAATAATGCTATCAACCTCACAGATTTCTCCTTGTAGTAATCATCCAGAGCTTTGCATATAGCTTCCACGGATGACATGTAGAATAATGAAGTTGTTATCGTCCCAAATGGTTTATGATCGGTAAGAACAAACTTGCACAATTCTCTTGCACTATACCATTCGTCTACATATTACAGGAATTTGAATGTTAGGTATGCGAAAAACGAATACTAAGTATTACTCCGAATAACGTTTGTCAACGCTGATGCTTGTTATATATGTTCAACAAAAAACTTAGATTTTGAGTTTTCAAAAACGTATCACTTAATATATCCTTCGGTTTGTAACACGCATCCAATCACATTATCAGTAAGACTTCATTAGGAGTGCTCGGTATTGCAATTAGAAAGTACCTATCCGGTTAATTTCGTCAACCAGTAAACTTTTCATGTTACTAAAAGCGATTATAGTATATAAAGGTTAAATAATCCTCAAAATTAGAAGTGACAAATTAGATCCAAATTATCATTTTTCATTTTAGGTTTGAATAATCGAAATTCGTCAAACACTAAAACAACAAACTATCACAATATTAAAATGATAAATGCATATCATTAAACTACCTATGCATCGTGTTTTTCTTACTACGATTCACCTCGTATAGATTAGTAATACAACAAAAATGGTAAACATAAACCTAATATCTTTACATCATCTTTCTTTTACTATAAGTCGCCTCCTTTAGATTAGTAACACAATTAGAAATGTGGTCCATTTGGATCTACGGTAACCTCTTGGTTTTCTCTCTTTGCCCTCCTAGGAAGGCGGTTATTTGGGATTCCATTATCTCTCAATATTTTTTGTGGATTTCTTCTAAAAATTCTTTTTGTAATTTTAGTTGGATAGGTTGGTTGAAAAACCCTGTAGCTTCTATAACTTCTATGTAATTTTCTAGCTTCTACTAGCTTTTTATATCATCCACCGTTCAAAAAAATGATATAAATTCAATGGTAAAATCTAACCTAACAATATAATGATGACACATAACATAATCGACAAAAGTAATGACGATTCGATTTTTACCAAGCTCACATATCATCCGGTGAATGAATTAACTGTGTTTGCTTGTAGGTCAATATATATAATCTTCGAGTTCATTTAGTCGTCACTCCAAACCTATGACAAGATACACTCAACGCTCTTACTTGCGCCATTACTCATTTACAGCACTCTCATCTCAAGTTGTCAGCCAACGCCAAACACTGTCACCAAATCAAAAGTCAACCAAAAAATATTTAGACGATACACAACCATCTCACGGCGGCGTAGTTGTAAGGTAGTTTGAAGACTTGAAGGTCTCGTAGGGTGAACATCTTGGGATGGTTAGTGAAAAGTCTGGAAACGGCCACCGGGATACCAGTTTACAAAACAAACTAAATATTGCAATAATCCAACATCTTGTTCGGTTTACCTATACTACGTTAATGTTTCTCCTCAAAATAAAAAAGGCAACACTTATCACATTCATATAGCTACTTCTAGCAAATGATACAATAATACAAGTTAGGCTGCATAAATTAGAGCCAAAAAAGGATCAATCTTCATTAACCCATTTACCTAAACATACTACAAATTGCAATAATCCAACATCTCGCTCACTAAACTACAATAAGGGGGTGTTTGTTTTGGCTTATTTAGCTAGCTGGCTTATGGCTTAGTTGGTTTTGGGCTTATGTTTCATAAGCTCACTTTTTGTGGCTAATTTTGAAAGTTTTCAGCCTATATATATTTATTTATGTCATAATAAGCTAATATAAGCCAAAAAGTTGCAAAATAAGCCATAAAAAGTGAACTTATGAAATATAAGCCGAAAACCAAATAAGCCATAAGCCGGCTATATAAGCCGAAACATACAACCCTAAGGTTACTATCACATTCATATACCTACTTTCAACAAATGATACAATAATAGAGGTTAGGCCGCGTACATCAGAGGCAAAAAGGGACCCTCTTCATTAACCCGTTTACTTAAACATGCTACACATTGCAATAAGCCAACATCTCGCTCCCTAAACTACATTTTAAAGGTTCCTATCATTACTTTGGTAAATACCTTCGCCTTCCTCGTTGGAATAGAGATACCCTTTATGGAAGTTTCTACATCAGTTGTTTTTGTGGTACGAAACATATCATTCAACACCATAAGTGTTTACGAGTAGTTAATCGAGGATGATCACTTTCCGTATATAGGCTCGTGTCCTACCCACATAAAAGGTTGGTGCCCTCCACACGGGAACCTGCGTTATCTAGAATTGGAATTTTTTTTATCCTTCACTCAATAAATAAATGTATTGTCAAGCAAATGTTGGATTTTCGATTTTGAGCCATTTACTTGTGTTGCCCTAGCAAACATAAAAAAATAAATTAAACAATTAACTAACTGATAAGAAGTGAAAAATTAGAGTCACACCTTAACCCAAATAATAATAATAATAATAACAATAATAAAATTAAAAAAAAAAGTTTATCGCTGATTTCTACTTATGTTAAGTGTACCGCTGATTTCTTATGTTAAAATTGCAATTCTAACAAGAAATGTTTAAACAAATAATAGATTCATATATATTAATACGTACAAGAGAAGTGTCGGGTTAATACATATAAGTACCAAAAAGTATATTATACATTTGATTGACGAGGTTAGAAACTTCGACAAATGCGGGAGAAAACATCGTTGTTAGACACAAATTTCAAATTCTACACCAACATAACATGTCTAGATTAGAAAACAAAATATATTTTGATGAAATAATCGTGTTAGAAACAAAAATAATATTGTTGTGATGGTTAAAGCACTAGGTGTGTAAGTATTATAGAAGTTATCCTCGATGTCAAGGAGTTGTGTCATTTTAAAGTTGATGCTTTAATGTGTGTTTGAGTGTTTATGTGAATGTATATATAGTCAATCTTATATAAACTTGAATAAAGACTATAAAAGAACGATATTTATAGACGCAAGATAGATTGTCACTGTTTTACATAAAACAATCACATGTTTTCTCTTTCTCTTTTCACATTTTACTTGTAACGTGACGACACTTAATATCAACCCAACCAGTGACAGTCTCTCTTGCATCTATAAATATTGTTGTTTTACAGTCTTTATTCAAGTTTATCTAATATTGACTATATATAATATATACATTCACATAAACTTGCATTTGTCGTGGCATTCGCATCAAAAGCAATAGCAAAAGAGCATGTAGAAGTTTTCGAGTTCCCAATTACCTCAAATTTGTGAACTAACTATCAAAACACTGAAGTTTTATACATTCACCATCAACAATTCTTACAACAAACACATGCATTTGTGTGAAAATTAGAGTTATATTTGTTTGTTTAAGCAAACCTTTAAGATCTTTTATAAATAATTAGTGAACTAACTATCAAAACACTGAAGTTTTAGATAAATGCACGATCGTGTATACATGTACGCGAAATTTAGTTAAAGTAAAATATCCGTAAAACAAATATTATAGTTTAATTTAATACAATATTTACTAGATGTAACATGAAAATAGTATTGCTCATGATATGTAAAATCAATTTCACACGTTAATAGATGCTCGACAGTTTTCTCTAAAAACAAAATTGCAAAAATCAATGTCTACATCTTTTCCCTTTGAAGTTGGAAATTTCATTTTCATTTTTCCTCCATTTGTTTTACCATTATCATATGATTTTATGAAGAAAAAAAATACATAAATGTATTCATGGTTATTTTAAATAGCAATTTAGAAAGTACATCTACAAAAAAATCATCCTGTAAAAAACTAAATAATAATTATAATAAACACTGCTTACTTGTCGATCCGGCTCGGAATCAGATGAGTCGTCTTCACCATCCTCGTCTTTCTCCGGTACCATATCAACAGGCTTACGTTGCTGGACAAACTTGGAGATTTTTTCATCAATAGAAGTAGTACTTCGACGAGCATGTTCATCCGCAACGGATTCGGTATAGGATGAAAAGTCCCATGGTGACTGCGTCTTCTTTTGAACTTTTCCTTTATCTTCTACGTCGCTAGTTTCCTCTTCGTCCTCCACGTCACTGTTGATATCCTCATAGTCAATTTCTTCATCGCTTGGTGGCTCAAACGAAAACCCCGAGTCCAACATCGTCACGGTTTATAATATCAAGCTGAAATAATATATAAAACTAACATAAACATCTACATAACATCGTGTAAACGAGTAATGGGTGTTTGGATCAGCTTATTTAGCCGGCTTATGGGCTTATTTGACTTTGGAAAATACGATAAGCTCACTCATTGAAGCTTATGACCTTATCAAGTTCACCTTATTGGCTCGAGCCAATAAGCTAAAGTTAATAAGCTCTAAAAAGTGAGCTTATGGGCTTTTCCAAAATCAAATAAGCCCATAAGCCGGCTAAATAAGCTAATCCAAACGCCCTATAGAACACCAAAAATTTATAATTAAACCTAATATAAAACTTGAAGGCAACATTTTGATGAGAAAAATTAAATATTTAATGGATAAAAGTACAAGTGTGCAAAAGCTTGAGGTTTAAATTAGGGCAAGTAATGAGGCAGGTGAGTTACCTTGAGCGAAAATGAAGAGGACTGTGAAGATGAATGAACAAGTTGGGTTAGGTCGCCAAGTTTACGACACAAAAGGAGGAATGACTGCGAAGGGTTTTTGTTTTAGGGGTTTAGGGTTTCACTTCCTTTCCTGCCACCCAATACTGAGCAGCAACGGGTCAAAATCCGACCCGAAAGGACCAAACCTGACCCCACCTGAAAACCGAATAAGCGTACCCGAACCGAGTAAAACCGAAATCTATACTACTTATAAAGCATTTAGCACCCTCTCTCTTCTAATTTTTTAAGATTTCCATGTATAGATTTTAATTAGATACAACTAATTAAGCTATATTTACAATTAACTTATGCATAAATACCTAGACATATTGACTGGTCAACATTTTTAATTAATGTCATATTTAAAACACCCATATGATAAAAGGTATAATTATTAAAACATAATGTACAAACTATTTGATGCACAAATACAACTAATAAATAATATTCAACACATATAATTAATACACTATTTAATTCACCCTTCACCAAAATATAAATCATTTAACCACAATGTACAATCTAATAAAGCCACTAAGCCAAGCACTTAAAAATAAATCCATTAGGCTACCCGCAGTGGTCGGTCGACCGGTTCAGTTGACGCTGCGCCGACCGAGGAATGAGTGTCGAACTGGGTTGGTCAGCTCCAAAATTTACAAAGGGTGATTGTGCTGAAGGAACGAATCAATTTTGTTTGTGGTATCTTCGGTTAACATGAGATAAAATTATACCAGTGCCTTAACTAAAATTATTGTTATTTGTAAATTAATTGTTTAATAAAAGAATAGCCGCAGAGCATCACATTGTCATAAAATATAGTCACAGGGTACCCGCCGCCGCATCGCGCGGGTAACCTACTAGTAATTATACAAACCGAAAACCAAACCGAATAAGGTCGGTTGGGTTCGGGCCGGTTTTCGGGTGAGTTTGCTCAGCCCTAACCCAATTTATTAATTCAGCTTTTTATTATTTTGCTCAAATATATAGAAGCAAGAATAGTTATATTTGCGAAGTTGCGGTTCTGGCATAATGCTCAATGTAACACGGTTTTAATTGAAAATTCGTACGAGAAAAATCTATAGGTTAGAACAAAAAAATTGTGAAAATTTGATGAATAAATTCATTTTTTATTATTTAATGTTAGATTGATTATCATTTTTAAACAAGCGTATATTAGTAATTTTACAGTTTTTATTTCTATTATTACCAAACATTAGAATTTCTATTCTCTACTTCATTTCATTTCTTTCAAATTCTCTCTACCAAACGTGCCCTAAATAACAATATTTTTTGCATAATGTAAATTTCTAATTTAATTTTCTCACGTGTACCCTTTGTGTGTGTGTGTGTATGATTTTTTAATAAAAAATCAAACCAAACAAATGAAAAATCAGATATGGTTTTCGTATAAGAACATCTAAAACCGATAATGGAAAACAGCTGTACAACATGCAACGAACCATGGAATTAAGTGACAAATAAGTGAAAAACTCACTAACAAACCAACTAACCTTATTTTAATCCTCTTAGCCAAATGGCTCGATTCGGCGTGTGAATAATGTTGGCTCAAATCGCGGCTCCGCAATACACCTGAGCCATCCTCCTCCTTTGTAGCCGACTACACAACCGGCAGCTTCGCAACAATATCGGCTCCAAGTTTCAGTTTAATGAATGTTATATAGTGTATTGTACCAGAGAAAATTTTAGATCAATTTGCAATATTATAATAGTGAAAAGCAAATGTTCGGGACCTATAATCATCATCAGATTCTAGTTAATCTTCTCCGATCAAACATATATGTGCATGTAGGTATTCTGGCTTACAATGACTTTGGAAATCCAAAATACCTAATAGATAATGTTGTTTTTATAGTTCAAAGGTATGGGCGCAAAGATTTAACGTTAAATCAAATTTATACACTAATTTGATGCCGTGATTTAAGATAGGCTATCAAACATAAACGACCATAAAGATGGTCTCATGTTTCAAAATGAGTTTTGCAATCAAACAAAGCCAAATACAAATTTATAGTAGCATATTATTGTGTTGTTTTAATATAAACTTTTTGTTTGCGCTCAGTAACTTTGAGACAAAGTTAGTATTTATAAAGGTAAGTGAGCCAATAGTTTTTGATAGCTTTTGTTCTCAAAA
>LBNU01025233.1:28269-49706 GCA_014162995.1 Artemisia annua
AAAATAAATATTAAACTAATTAAACTAAAACAAAGTAAAATAGATCGATACCAATAAGGAAGAACGGGTTAGCCAAATTTAATCCATTTGTTAATTTTATATGCTTATGTCTACTTGTTTTAATTCATTCAATTGTTAATCGGCATATCAATTACCAAATTCTATCACAATTAAGTAACTAGCCCTCGGGGCGGATATGACGAAAGATCATAGTGACTCATCTAGCATCAATACTAACTTATTGCTTTATACCATCTAACCTAGTTTGGTATTACACGCTACTAGTCCTATTAGTTTGTAGACGCGTTCCGTTTATGCCAAACAATGATTCCTAATAAGGATTCGGGTTAACACACATATAACTTAACCAAAGTAACCACAATTTCAGGAAGTTAAATCACATCAATTAAAGTTATAAGGATCATAACCTAGTTACATAGACTTCTACTAGTAATAAGCAATAAACGTGTTTTTATCGACAAGCACCTAATCTAATAACAAAGAAAACAAATCAACACGATCATATAAACTAACAAAACTTCATAAACATGGCTAACACCTAAGGGTGCTAGCCCATAATCTCAGTAAAAGATAGAGTATACATTGAAAGTAAACATAATAAATTCATGGACAAAACTATTATGCTAACCGAATGATACACAACGTTAAATCTCGAGATGTTCTTCAGCGATCTTCAAGGATGGAAGGAGGAGGTGTTAGGGACGTTTTTGGGGTGTCGCCAACTGATAAAAGTGATGCCAAAGTCGTTCTAGGGCTTTGGTATTTATAGGATTAAGCAAGAGTAGCCTCCAAGGTTTACCAAAAATAGTCTGCAGCTGTTCCGACCCCGATACAGCGAATCTACAAACCCTATGCGCTGCATCTCCTTCAAAAACATATAGGTTTCCTTTTTCTCTTCGCGTGGCCACTTGAATCACCTAAAACGGAGTCAGGATGAAGATTTTATGACCAAAACAGTGAAGCATCCACTAAAGTTGTTACGTAAACGTTATTTCTTCATTTGGCTTCGATTCTTCACTTGGTTTCTCGATTAAGGCTCGTATACGGCGTATATCAGGGATTCGATACACCGTATTCAATGTAATCCCGTCTTGGTCTTCAAATAGCTAGGGCTTCTATACAGCGTATTCATAGAATCCGATATGCCGTATTCTTGAAATATCTTAAGTTCTTCAAATCGACCAAATTTCATATACGGCGTATTCCAAAAGATGGATACGCCGTATTCATCAAAGTCAGGCAAGGTCTTGAAATTTTTAAGTATATGGATATGGCGTATCTAATTAGCATTGATACGCCGTATTGAGTGTCTGATGAGTAGGCATTCTTCAATATCTTCGTTTTTGCTCCAAAACACGTCTTTTTCCATAACTTTCTCCAATTGCTTGATAATAACTGAGATTTACAAAAGTAAGCGATTAGGTATCAAATCTAATAAAAAGTAATATAAAACAAGCAATAACCATAGGATAAATGATGCTAATAATATGTCATTATGTGATGTCATCACAAGTCTAGAGATTTTCATGCCAAGCGCGGTTCTAGTGCACGTGACTTATATATTATCCTAATGAGCCCAAATGAGATCACTAGATTGGAGGAGTACACTTGTGTTGTGTCCATCAATAATGGATGCCCCATAATGACACATTCTTATGGCGGCATGGTGATAGATTGCCACCCTATCCCGCATTCCATGGTGGCTGCTACCCTCGGTGGTGGCAACCACCCTCTAGCGTATGCTCAGGAATCTCCCAATGACTCAGAATTTGAGGAGTATCTTAAGCGTTTTTACATTTGCGGGAAAGATACCAAGCAAATAAGTTACACACCCACACACAAGTAAGACTTCCATGTTTTTTATGAATAAAACTTAAAAAATAATATTATCAAACATATTATTTTTCAAATGTGCATGAAAGCGTATTTTTTTTACGTGAAGCTTAATTTACGCCTTTATAAAATGTCAAAAAATAGGAATGGAGAATTTGGTGACAAGACTGGTCTCAATAATTGGGTGAAAACAAGAAACAAGAATAAGGACAACAAGAGTTAGAAGTTGCGAGCAAAATGTTTCTCCTTGAAGTTATGAGTAAGTTGGTTTATGAGAAGTTTTTGTGTTTAGATATTACATGAGTGTTTGTTTTAGTTTTTAGTTCAAGTATCATGTCAACGGGTTGGTTTGTGAAACACGCTAGGTATGCTTAGTTCATTTGACTCTCTTTTACGGTAACCTAGCTTATCCGAATTATGATTAATAACGAGAGTATTGTTTCATAAAGTCGTGTTTTTCTTTTAATTATCATTGTTCACATGTGCTAATCATGATTGAAATCGTGACTAACAACGAGAGTACTCATTAATGAAGTCGGGTTTCGCCCTAATTAGCATCGTTTAACACGTGGTTATGATGATTTAGATTATGATACGATACAACTTTTTAGTGAAGTCATGTTTCACGTTTTACTATCCTTGATTAACACACGCTAATGACGATGTTGTGCTTCATATAAGATACAAAATATATTGAAGTAGATTATGTGTATGTTATATAAATTATGTATCATTTCCACATTTGGTTATTTTGGATGTGC
This sequence comes from Artemisia annua, assembly GCA_014162995.1. Classification (NCBI taxonomy): domain Eukaryota; kingdom Viridiplantae; phylum Streptophyta; class Magnoliopsida; order Asterales; family Asteraceae; genus Artemisia; species Artemisia annua. The sequence goes on from LBNU01025233.1 coordinate 30,885, forward strand.
CTAATTTTTGGCTATTTCATCTTAGAATTATTATCTTTTATGAGATGAATACATTTTTCTAAATTAAATTTACGTTCAGTAAATTAATCAGGCATTGCAAATCAGATATTTTAACAAGTTATGTAAAGTAAAATGAAACAAAAAGAGAAAAAAAATTGAAAGTTATGTAGATATACTTCATAAATAGTGTTAATTTGTAAAAAGTTTTGATTTTTTTCTAATCGTAGTTGGTTCAGAAAAATATGCGTTCTTATATCACTGTTCAAATTTTATGTGCGTCCACACATTTAAAAATATGGTTATACACCGCAAGCATCCATAATACTGAAAACTGGCCACATTAAAACACACTCAAAGTACAAACATAAATTGAAAAGGGCAAATTGAAACTTTAAGAGGGAATTCATTTTTATCCATTTTTATTATTAGCCAATAAGTTATTTAGAATGTGGAATCTTTTTGAAGGTCATATTGCAAGTTTGTGCGAGTAAAATGTGAAAAGAGAAAGAGAAAACATGTGATCGTACTATGTAAAACAGTGATGGTCTGTCTTGCGTCTATAAATATCGTTCTTTTACGGTCTTTATTCAAGTTTATAAAAGATTGACTATATATACATTCACATAAACACTCAAACACACACTAAAGCATCAACGTTAAAATGACACAACTCCTTGACATCGAAGATAACTCCTATGAGGGTTGGGTTGACATTAAGTGTCGTCACGTTACAAGTTTGCGCAAGTAAAATGTGAAAAGAGAAAGAGAAAACATGTGATCGTATTATGTAAAACAGTGACAATCTATCTTGCGTCTATAAATATCGTTCTTTTACAGTATTTATTCAAGTTTATATAAGATTGACTATATATACATTCACATAAACACTCAAACACACACTAAAGCATCAACTTTAAAATGACACAACTCCTTGATATCAAGGATAACTTCTATAATACTTACACACCTAGTGCTTTAACCATCACAACAATATTATTTTTGTTTTTAACATGATTATTTCATCAAAATATATTTTGTTTTCTAATATAGACATGTTATGTTGGTGTAGAATTTGAAATTTGTGTCTAACAATGATGTTTTCTCCCGCATTTGTTGAAGTTTCTAACCTCGTCAATCAAATGTATAATATACTTTTTGGTACTTATATGTATTAACCCGACACTTCTCTTGTACGTATTAAGATATATGAATCTATTATTTGTTTAAACATTTCTTGTTAGAATTGCAATTTTAACATAAGAAATCAGTAGTACACTTAACATAAGTAGAAATCAGCGATAATTTCTTTTTAATTTTATTGTTATTATTATTATTATTATTATTATTGTTATTATTATTATTATTATTATTATTTGTATTATTATTATTATCATTATTATTATTATTATTATTATTTTCTTTATTATTTTTTTTGGTTAAGGTGTGACTCTAATTTTTCACTTCTTATCAGTTAGTTAATTGTTTAATTTATTCTTTTTATGTTTACTAAGGTAACACGAGTAAATGGTTCAAAATCGAAAATCCAACATTTGCTGGACATTACATTTATTTATTGAGTGAAGGATAAAAAAAATTCCATTGATAGATAGCGCAGGTTCCCGTGTGGAGGGCGCCAACCTTTTATGTGGGTAGGACACGAGCCTATATACGGAAAGTGATCATCCTCGATTAACTACTTGTAAACACTTATGGTGTTGAATGATATGTTTCGTACCACAAAAACAACTGATGTAGAAATTTTCATAAAGGGTATCTCTATTCCAACGAGGAAGGCGAAGGTATTTACCAAAGTAAAATAAACCATTTGGGCATTTAGAGGTGGCAATGATATGACTTATTAGTAAGACAACTTATATCGTTGTCATAAAATGTCTAATATTCAAACTTTAATAGGTATATATTTCGGGTCGGGGGTGGGGGGGGGGAATAATACTACGGTTAGACTGTGTACAGCTAAGCCAGAGATCTATCTGAATAAAGAAAGCTCCACCATTTACTCGTTTATTTATTTGACCTATTTAATTTTGCAGAATTAAACAACAAACCAAGATAGTAAGACAAAAGAAAAAATTGTAACGTATTTGGAAAATAATAAAACACCGAAGAACAAGAAATACGATAGAAGATAAAAAAAAAGTGTTCAACACTTACTTATTTCATGACACATAAGGACGAGATGCAATATTTCTCACATGTACTTGAAAATCAATAAACTTTTTTTAAAATTTTATAAAATCATGATCACTTTACCATTTTTACATACTTTTTTACATGATTCAATAAAATAGTCACATGTTTCGTGTGACCTTTTTGGTGTGCTCACCAATGTGTTTGCTTGGAATTTTTCACATGTAAGTGCTAGTGCAAAAGTCACCATTATATTTTTTTCAATCTAAATTTAGTAAATGTTTAACATAATGGTACACAATCTAACTTTTGATACGTTTGTTGTGATTAATTTTTGACACATATATTTCATTTCACATGAGACTTAAAGTTTGTTTGCTTGTTTTTTCTTAAGTTTTGTCTAAATACAATGTCAAAACTGAAAAGCGCAAATTGAAACTTTAAGATACAAGGAATTCATTTTTATCCATTTTTATTTTTAGCCAATGAGATATTTAGAACGTGGAATCTTTTTGAAGGTCATAATACAAGTTTGCGCGAGTAAAATGTGAAAAGAGAAAGAGAAAACATGTGACCGTATTACGTAAAACAGTGACAGCCTGTCTTGCGTCTATAAATATCGTTCTTTTACAGTATTTATTCAAGTTTATATACTATTGACTATATATACATTCACATAAACTTGCATTTGGGTGGTCGTAACATTCATGTCAAAAGCAATCGCAAAAGAGCAGGTAAAAGTTTTTCGAGTTCCCTATTACTTCAACTTAATGTAATTTGTATGTTATTTATTTTCAGATTGTATACAATTTTCTTCAAGCATTTCATATTCACCATCAAAAATTCTTACATCTTCCCAAATCAAATAAATGCATTTGTGTGAAAATTAGTTATATATGATTGTTTAAGTAAAACTTTAAGATCTTTTATAAATAATCAGTGAACTAACAATCAAACACTCAAGTTTTTGACTAAATGCGTATGCGATATTTAGTTTAAGTTAGATGTTCGCAGAACAAATTTTTGAGTTTAATTTATACAACCTTTACTAGATGTAACATGAATATGATACGTGCTCATGATATGTAAAATCAAGTTCACACCTTAATAGATGCTCGACATGTTTTTTTTTGAGAACAAAATTGGCAAAAATTAATGTCTACTTCTTTTCCCTTTGAAGTTGAAATTTGAATTTTCATTTTTCCTTTTTTTAAAACTATAAATCATATGATTTTATGAAGAAAAAAAATACATGCATATATTAATGGTTATTTTAAATAGCAATTTAGAATGTAATTATGTACATGTACAAAAAGTGTTCCTATAAAAAAACTAAAATAATAGTTATGTTATGTAATATGTATGACATATTTTAATCGGTCTTATGCAGATTCTTCCTGGAAAATGTGAAATTCAATAAGTGAGGGACTCAATTCATCATCAGGTTTTAGTTTATACTTTTTCAACTCGGTGATTGGATCTGTCATCAATTTTTCCAAACCAAAAACCCTTTTCATCCCAAAACACTCATCATTGGTCGGTCTCATGGGCGTGTTCCACGAAACAATCCCTTTGCAGTCCAATTCTGAGTACATAGTGTTTCGTCCTACACTCACCGCACTTGATATNCTAGATGTAACATGAATATGATACGTGCTCATGATATGTAAAATCAAGTTCACACCTTAATAGATGCTCGACATGTTTTTTTTTGAGAACAAAATTGGCAAAAATTAATGTCTACTTCTTTTCCCTTTGAAGTTGAAATTTGAATTTTCATTTTTCCTTTTTTTAAAACTATAAATCATATGATTTTATGAAGAAAAAAAATACATGCATATATTAATGGTTATTTTAAATAGCAATTTAGAATGTAATTATGTACATGTACAAAAAGTGTTCCTATAAAAAAACTAAAATAATAGTTATGTTATGTAATATGTATGACATATTTTAATCGGTCTTATGCAGATTCTTCCTGGAAAATGTGAAATTCAATAAGTGAGGGACTCAATTCATCATCAGGTTTTAGTTTATACTTTTTCAACTCGGTGATTGGATCTGTCATCAATTTTTCCAAACCAAAAACCCTTTTCATCCCAAAACACTCATCATTGGTCGGTCTCATGGGCGTGTTCCACGAAACAATCCCTTTGCAGTCCAATTCTGAGTACATAGTGTTTCGTCCTACAATCACCGCACTTGATATTCTTTATTCCGCTCCAGGGGAGCTTTAGAAGTGGAAAAATCCCAAGTCTAAAGATTTTCATGCCAAGCGCGGTTTTAGTGCACGTGACATATATATTATCCCAATGAGCCCAAACGAGATCACTAGCTCGGAGGAGTACACTTGTGTTGTGTCCATCAAAGTTGGATGCCCCATAATGACACATTCTTATGGCGGCATGGTGATAGATTGCCACCCTATCCCGTATTCCATGGTGGCTGCTACCCTCGGTGGTGGCAACCACCCTCTAGCGTATGCTGAGGAATCTCTCAAGGACTCAAAATTTGAGGAGTATCTTAACCGTTGTTACATTTGCGGGAAAGATACCAAGAAATGAGTTACACACCCACACAGAAGTAAGACTTGCATGTTTTTTATGAATAAAACTAGAAAAATAATATTATCAAACATATTATTTTTTTAATGTGTATGAAAGCGTATTTTTTTTACGTGAAGCTTAATTTACGCCTTTATAAAATGTCAAAAAATAGGAATGGAGAATTTTGTGATAAGATTGGTCTCAATAATGGGGTTGAAACAAGAAACAAGAATAAGGACAACAAGAGTTAGAAGTTGCGAGCAAAATGTTTCTCCTTGAAGTTACGAGTCAGTTGGTTTATTAGAAGTTTTTGTGTTTAGATTTTACATTAGTGTTTGTTTTAGTTTTTAGTTCAAGTATCAGGTCAATGGGTTGGTTTGTCAAACTAGCTAGATAGGCTTAGTTCATTTGACTCTCTTTTATTGTAACCTAGCTTATCCGAATTATGATTAATAACGAGATTATTATTCCATAAAGTTGTGTTTTGCTTTTAATTATCATTATTCACACGTGCTGATCATGATTGAAAGCGTGACTAACAACGAGAGTACTCATTAATGAAGTCGTTTTTCGCCGTAATTAGCATCTTTTAAACGTTTTTATGACGATTTAGATTATGATACGATACAACTTTTTAGTGATGTCATGTTTCGCGTTTGCTATCCTCGATTAACACACGCTAATGACGATGTTGTGCATCATATAAGATACAAAATATATTGAAGTAGATTGTGTGTATGTTATCTAAATTATGTATCATTTCCACATTTGGTTATTTTGGATGTGCCTAACTTTTGGCAATTTCATCTTAGAATTATTATCCTTTAAGAGATGAATACATTTTTCTAAATTAAATTTACGTTCAGTAAATTAATCAGGCATTGCAAATCATATATTTGAAGAAGTTATGTAGAGTAAAATGAAAAAAAAGAGAAAAAAATTAGAAAGTCATGTAGATATACTTCATAAATAGTGTTAATTTGTAAAAAGTTTTGATTTTTTTCTAATTGTAGTTGGTTCAGAAAAATATGCGTTCTTATATCACTGTTGAAATTTTATGTGCATCCACACATTTGAAAATATGGTTATACACCGCAAGCATCCAAAACACTGAAAACTGGCCACATTGAAACACACTCAAAGAAAAATCATAAATTGAAAAGGGCAAATTGAAACTTTAAGAGGGAATTCATTTTTATCCATTTTTATTTTTAGCCAATAAGTTATTTAGAATGTGGAATCTTTTTGAAGGTCATATTGCAAGTTTGCGCGAGTAAAATGTGAAAAGAGAGAGAGAAAACATGTGATCATATTATGTAAAACAGTGACGGTCTGTCTTGCGTTTAAAAATATCGTTCTTTTACAGTCCTTATTCAAGTTTATATAATATTGACTATATATACATTCAAATAAACACTCAAACACACACTAAAGCATCAACGTTAAAATGACACAACTCCTTCACATCGAGGATAACTTCTATGAGGGTTGGGTTGATATTAAGTGTCGTCATGTTACAAGTTTGCGCAAGTAAAATGTGAAAAGAGAAAGAGAAAACATGTGATCGTATTATATAAAACAGTGACAATCTATCTTGCGTCTATAAATATCGTTCTTTTACAGTATTTATTCAAGTTTATATAAGATTGACTATATATACATTCACATAAACACTCAAACACACACTAAAGCATCAACTTTAAAATGACACAACTCCTTGACATCGAGGATAACTTCTATAATACTTACACACCTAGTGCTTTAACCATCACAACAATATTATTTTTCTTTTTAACACGATTTTTCATCAAAATATATTTTGTTTTCTAATCTATACATGTTATGTTGATGTAGAATTTGAAATTTGTGTCTAACAACGATGTATTCTCCCGCATTTGTCGAAGTTTCTAACCTCGTCTATCAAATGTATAGTTACTTTTTGGAACTTATATGTATTAACCCGACACTTCTCTTTTACGTAAGAAATCAGCGATACACTTAACATAAGTAGAAATTAACTATACTTTTTTTTAGTTTTATTATTGTTATTATTATTATTATTTTTGGGTTAAGGTGTGACTCTAATTTTTCACTTCTTATCAGTTAGTGAATTGTTTAATTTATTTTTTTTTATATTTGCTAGGGCAACACAAGTAAATGGCTCAAAATCGAAAATCCAACATTTGCTGGACATTACATTTATTTATTGAGTGAAGGATTAAAAAAAATTCCATTTATAAATAGCGCAGGTTCCCGTGTGGAGGGCGCCAACCTTTTATGTGGGTAGGCCACGATCCTATATACGGAAAGAGATCAACCTCGATTAACTACTCGTAAACACTTATGGTGTTGAATGATATGTTTCGTACCACAAAAACAACTGATGTAGAAACTTTCATAAAGGGTATCTCTATTCCAACGAGGAAGGCGAATGTATTTACCAAAGTAAAATAAACCATTTGGGCATTTAGAGGTGGCAATGATATGACTTATTAGTAAGACAACTTATATCGTTGTCATAAAATGTCTAATATTCAAACTTTAATAGGTATATATTTTGGGTCGGGTGGGGGAAGAATACTACGGTTAGACTGTGTACATCCAAGCCAGAGATCTATCTAAATAGAGAAAACTCCACCATTTACTCATTTATTTACTTGACCTATTTAATTTTGCAGAATTAAACAACAATCCAGGATAGTAAGACAAAAGAAAAAATTGTAACGTATTTGGAAAAAATAAAACACCGAGGAACAAGAAATACGATAGAAGATAAAAAAAAGTGTTCAACACTTACTTATTTCGTGACACATAAGGACGAGATGCAATATTTCTCACATGTACTCGAAAATCAATAAACTTGTTTTAAAATTTTCTAAAATTATGACCACTTTACCATTTTTACATACTTTTTAACATGATTCAATAAAATAGTCACATGTTTCTTGTGACCTTTTTGGTGTGCTCACCAATGTGTTTGTTTGGACTTTTTCACATGTAAGTGCTAGTGCAAAAGTCACCATTATATTTTTCCTATCTAAATTTAGTAAATGTTTAATATAATGGTACACAATCTAACTTTTGATACCTTTGTTGTGATTAATTTTTGTCACATATATTTCATTTCACATGAGACTTAAAGTTTGTTTGCTTGTTTTTTTTTAAGTTTTGTCTAAATACATTGTCAAAAATAAAAAGCGCAAATTGAAACTTTAAGAGACAAGGAATTCATTTTTATCCATTTTTATTTTTAGCCAATGAGATATTTAGAACGTGGAATCTTTTTGTAGGTCATATTACAAGTTTGCGCGAGTAAAATGTGAAAAGAGAAAGAGAAAACATGGGATTGTATTACGTAAAACAGTGACAGCCTGTCTTGCGTCTATAAATATCGTTCTTTTACAGTCTTTATTCAAGTTTATATACTATTGACTATATATACATTCACATAAACACTCAAACACACACTAAAGCATCAACGTTAAAATGACACAACTCCTTCACATCGAGGATAACTTTTATGAGGGTTGGGTTGATATTAAGTGTCGTCATGTTACAAGTTTGCGCAAGTAAAATGTGAAAAGAGAAAGAGAAAACATGTGATCGTATTATATAAAACAGTGACAATCTATCTTGCGTCTATAAATATCGTTCTTTTACAGTATTTATTCAAGTTTATATACTATTGACTATATATACATTCACATAAACACTCAAACACACACTAAAGCATCAACGTTAAAATGACACAACTCCTTCACATCGAGGATAACTTTTATGAGGGTTGGGTTGATATTAAGTGTCGTCATGTTACAAGTTTGCGCAAGTAAAATGTGAAAAGAGAAAGAGAAAACATGTGATCGTATTATATAAAACAGTGACAATCTATCTTGCGTCTATAAATATCGTTCTTTTACAGTATTTATTCAAGTTTATATAAGATTGACTATATATACATTCACATAAACACTCAAACACACACTAAAGCTGTAGAAACTAGAGGGGGGGGGTTGAATAGTTTCACCGTTTCTTTTTAGTTGTTAAAACGTTTCGCCATTTTTAGGTCCGGTTAATATTCTTTTACAAACTTGTTGAATTCTACTTGTTATGTGATATCAAATTAACTACTAACATACACAAATAAACAAGTAAAGTAAATAGTAAGGAAAGAACACAACCAAGAGACGCGGCGATTTATAGTGGTTCGGCACGAAGCGCACTCTCCGTCCTACTCCACTCCCCGAGTACCACAGTCGAGAGTTATCAATCACTATATCAACACACTCCTTCAGGTGGAGCAATCCGTACACTTGCTTACACAAGGTTTAACGACACTAAGCATAATGTCGAGTTCTAATCGTAGCTAGAACCAATCTACTCCAAGGCCCACGTGGCCACACAAACAAGCACTCTTGTCCAACTTGAATCTTCACCCGATCCAAGCCTTCACATACTTGACACACTTGGTTCTTCACCCGAACCAAGCCTTCACACTTAGACACACTTGGTTCTTCACCCGAACCAAGCCTTCACACAATTGACTCACTTGGTTCTTCACCTGAACCAAGACTTCACACAAGACTCACTTGGATCATCACCCGATCCAAGTCTTTACACAATGACTTGACTAAGTCCTAACCTACACACTAGAACATTACTCTCCTCATAACCAATACATGAACTAATCTAGTTACAAGATTTCTTGGATCTACATCACCATCCAATTTCACACAAATATCCCCATCCTCGACTCACACACAAGTCAGAAAACAATGACATTATTTACAGAACCTATCACCGTAACACTTGTTACGTTTGTGTGTGGACACCTATAACATCTCGAGACTTCATTGATGCCGAGAGTTCTTCTCTTGTACTTGACGGAAGAGGAAATCACTTATAAACATATACCGACATGTTATAGTGATCAAAGACTAAAGGAAAATAAAACAGAAAGTTTTGTGTGTGAAAAACCTTATTTTCTGAAGTGTAACAGTTCAGTATTTATAGAAGACAGGAGTGAGACAGACGGTCCCGTAAATAGGCGACGGTCCTTTATCACTAAGGGACCGCCGTCCACCTTAAGGGACCGTCCCGACAAAACGCTCCCATTTTTGTCCTGACGTGGTGAAAACTTATCTGGTGAAAATTCAACGATTTTGGGGGAAAAATTAGCTGTTATAAGTTTGAATTTGAATATATTTTCTTAATAAAACATTTCTTTAAAAACACAAAAATATTTTTGTGAAAAATGTTTTGCCTAACTTAAAAATGTAAGTTTGTAAGAAAATAAACTTCTTTGATCACCAAACTAATGACGATATAAAGTTGTTCAAACCTGAAGTGACGTTGTAGAAGCTACGTGGAAGAAACGAGTTTCCTCGATTAAAAACTTATTAATCGTAACTTTACATAAAATGTCTTTATATTTTGTGATTATCAAATCACAAGAAGATCGAATAACGCGAATAACGTTTTTGACATTATTTGTATTAACAAAAGCATCAACTCTAAAATGAAAGAACTCCTTGACATCGAGGATAACTTCTATAATACTTACACACCTAGTGCTTTAACCATCACAACAATATTATTTTTGTTTTTAACACGATTATTTCATCAAAATATATTTTGTTTTCTAATCTAGACATGTTATGTTGATGTAGAATTTGAAATTTGTGTCTAACAACAATGTTTTCTCCCGCATTTGTCGAAGTTTCTAACCTCGTCAATCAAACGTATAATATACTTTTTGGAACTTATATGTATTAACCCGAAACTTCTCTTGTACGTAAGAAATCAGCGATACACTTAACATAAGTAGAAATTAGCGATACTTTTTTTTTTTAATTTTATTATTGTTATTATTATTATTATTTTTGGGTTAAGCTGTGACTCTAATTTTTCACTTCTTATCAGTTAGTTAATTGTTTAATTTTATTATTTTTTTATTATTTTTTTTATGTTTGCTAGGGCAACACAAGTAAATGGCTCAAAATCGAAAATCCAATATTTGCTTGACATTACATTTATTTATTGAGTGAAGGATAAAAAAAAATTCCATTTATAGATAGCGCAGGTTCCAGTGTGGAGGGCGCCAACCTTTTATGTGGGTAGGACACGAGCCTATATACGGAAAGTGATCATCCTCGATTAACTACTCGTAAACACTTATGGTGTTGAATGATATGTTTCGTACCACAAAACCACAGATGTAGAAACTTTCATAAAGGGTATCTCCATTCCAACGAGGAAGTCGAAGGTATTTACCAAAGTAAAATAAACAATTTGGGCATTTAGAGGTGGCAATGATATGACTTATTAGTAAGACAACTTATATCGTTGTCATAAAATGTCTAATATTCAAACTTTAATAGGTATTCCAAGATAGTAAGACAAAAGAAAAAATTGTAACGTATTTGGAAAATAATAAAACACCGAAGAACAAGAAATACGATAGAAGATAAAAAAAAGTGTTCAACACTTACTTATTTCGTGACACATAAGGACGAGATGCAATATTTCTCACATGTACTCGAAAATCAATAAACTTTTTTTAAAATTTTATAAAATTATGATCACTTTACCATTTTTACATACTTTTTAACATGATTCAATAAAATTGTCACATGTTTCTTGTGACCTTTTTGGTGTGCTCACCAATGTGTTTGCTTGGAATTTTTCACATGTAAGTGCTAGTGCAAAAGTCACCATTATATTTTTTCCAATCTAAATTTAGTAAATGTTTAATATAATGGTACACAATCTAACTTTTGATACCTTTTTTGTGATTAATTTTTGTCACATATATTTCATTTCACATGAGACTTAAAGTTTGTTTGCTTGTTTTTTTTCTTAAGTTTTGTCTAAATACAATGTCAAAACTAAAAAGCGCAAATTGAAACTTTAAGATACGAGGAATTCATTTTTATCCATTTTTATCTTTAGCCAATGAGATATTTAGAACGTGGAATCTTTTTGAAGGTCATATTACAAGTTTGCGCGAGTAAAATGTGAAAAGAGAAAGAGAAAACATGGGATCGTATTACGTAAAACAGTAACATCCTCTCTTGCGTCTATAAATATCGTTCTTTTACAGTCTTTATTCAAGTTTATATACTATTGACTATATATACATTCACATAAACTTGCATTTGGGTGGTCGTGACATTCATATCAAAAGCAATCGCAACGGAGCAGGTAAAAGTTTTTCGAGTTCCCTATTACTTCAACTTAATGTAATTTGTATGTTATTTATTTTCAGATTGTATACAATTTTCTTCAAGCATTTCGTATTCACCATCAACAATTCTTACATCTACACAAATTAAATACATGCATTTGTGTGAAAATTAGTTATATTTGTTTGTTTAAGCAAAACTTTAAGATCTTTTATAAATAATCAGTGAACTAACTATCAAACACTCCAGTTTTAGACTAAATGCATAAGCGATGTTTAGTTTAAGTCAGATGTTCGCAGAACAAATTTTTTAGTTTAATTTTATACAACCTTTACTAGATGTAACATGAATATGGTACGTGCTCATGATATGTAAAATCAAGTTCACACCTTAATAGATGCTCGACATGGTTTTTTTTTTTTTTTTTTTTTTTTTTTTTTTTTTTTTTTTTTTTTTAAAAAAACAAAATTGGCAAAAATTAATATCTACTTCTTTTCCCTTTGAAGTAGGGGTGAGCAAGGTGCGGTTTGGGGCGGTTTTTTGTTAAAACCAAACCCCGAACCGTTCACTTCGGTTTTTGAAAATTTCAAACCGTTTGGTTTCGGTTTTTTCGGTTTTGATTTTTTGGGTTTTTCCATAAAATTGGTTCGGTTCGGTTTTTTTTTGTTTACCTTTTGATTTACTAATAAATAAACTAGTTAGTTCTGAAACATCATAATTCTGAACCTATTTTTTCATTATCTCGTCTTAATTTCAAACAATAAAAAATAATAACTAGCAACTTTTCCAACAAACATAAAAATTATCTTCACAAACAACATTATTTGAACATATTAATAGTGGGATAACATCTAATAATCTACAACTATCAAATAAAGTACATAACAACCATATAGAAGTCCATAGAAATATGAAGTGGAAATTTTAGCAATTTAAACAATATTTGCAAAAATTCGAGAGATATATGAATCTTTCATTTACAATAAAGAAGATAAAGATTATATATATTTTTTAAAGATAAATAAAAGTGGGGCGGGGCGATTTTTCTGGTTCATTTTTTAATATGAAACCAAAAACCGCCCCAGACATTCGGTTTTTATAAAAATCAAAACCGCCCCTGTCGGATTTTTGTTTGGTTCGGTTTTATCAGTTTGGTTTTTTCGGTTTTTTTGGTTTCGATTTGGTTTTCCGGTTTTTGTGCTCACCCCTACTTTGAAGTTGAAATTTGAATTTTCATTTTTCCTTTTTTTTAAACCATAAATCATATGATTTTATGAAGAAAAAAAATACTTGCATATATTCATTGTTATTTTAAATAGCAATTTAGAATGTAATTATGTACATGTACAAAAAGTGTTCCTATAAAAAAAGTTAAAATAATAGTTATGTTATGTAACATGTATGACATATTTTAATCGGTCTTATGCAGATTCTTCTTGGAAAATGGGAAATTCAATAAGTGAGCGACTCAATTTATCATCAGGTTTGAGTTTATATTTTTTCAACTCGGTGATTGGATCTGTCATCAATTTTTCCAAACCAAAAACCCTTTTCATCCCAAAACACTCATCATTGGTCGATCTCATTTGCGTATTCCACGAAACAATCCCTTTGCAGTCCAATTCTGAATACATAGTGTTTCGTCCTACACTCACCGCATTTGATATTCTTTATTACGCTCCAGGGGAGCTTTGGAAGTCGAAACATCCCAAGTCTAAAGATTTTCATGCCAAGCGCGGTTTTAGTGCACGTGAGTTATATATTATCCCAATGAGCCCAAATGAGATCACTAGCTCGGAGGAGTACACTTGTGTTGTGTCCATAAAAGATGGATGCCCCATANCTGAATACATAGTGTTTCGTCCTACACTCACCGCATTTGATATTCTTTATTACGCTCCAGGGGAGCTTTGGAAGTCGAAACATCCCAAGTCTAAAGATTTTCATGCCAAGCGCGGTTTTAGTGCACGTGAGTTATATATTATCCCAATGAGCCCAAATGAGATCACTAGCTCGGAGGAGTACACTTGTGTTGTGTCCATAAAAGATGGATGCCCCATAATGACACATTCTTATGGCGGCATGGTGATAGATTGCCACCCTATCCCGCATTCCATGGTGGCTGCTACCCTCGGTGGTGGCAACCACCCTCTAGCGTATGCCGAGGAATCTCCCAATGACTCAAAATTTGAGGAGTATCTTAAGCGTTGTTACATTTGCGGGAAAGATACCAAGCAAATGAGTGACACACCCACACACAAGTAAGACTTGCATGTTTTTTATGAATAAAACTAGAAAAATAATATTATCAAACATATTTTTTTTAATGTGTATGAAAGCGTATTTTTTTTACGTGAAGCTTAATTTACGCCTTTATAAAATGTCAAAAAATAGGAATAGAGAATTTGGTGACAAGATTGGTCTCAATAATGGGGTGAAAACAAGAAACAAGAATAAGGACAAAAAGAGTTAGAAGTTGCGAGAAAAATGTTTCTCCTTGAAGTTACGAGTCAGTTGGTTTATGAGAAGTTTTTGTGTTTGGATTTTACATGAGTGTTTTTTTTTAGGTTTTACTTCAAGTATCATGTCAACAGGTTGGTTTGTGAAACTCGCTAGGTAGGCTTAGTTCATTTGACTCTCTTTTATGGTAGCTTAGCTTATCCGAATTATGATTAATAACGAGAGTATTGTTTCATAAAGTCGTATTTTGCTTTTAATTATCATTGTTCACACGTGCTAATCATGACTGAAATCGTGACTAACAATGAGAGTACTCATTAATGAAGTCGTGTTTCGCCCTAAATCGCATCGTTTAACACGTGGTTATGATTATTTAGATTATGATACGATACAACTTTTTAGTGAAGTCATGTTTCACGTTTTACTATCCTTGATTAACATACGCTAATGATGATGTTGTGCTTCATATATGATACAAAATATATTGAAGTAGATTATGTGTATGTTATCTAAATTATGTATCATTTCCACATTTGGTTATTTTGGATGTGCCTAATTTTTGGCTATTTCATCTTAGAATTATTATCTTTTATGAGATGAATATATTTTTCTAAATTAAATTTACATTCAGTAAATTAATCAGGCATTGCAAATCATATATTTTAACAAGTTATGTAAAGTAAAATGAAACAAAAAGAGAAAAAAAATAGAAAGTTATGTAGATATACTTCATAAATAGTGTTAATTTGAAAAAAGTTTCGATTTTTTTCTAATCGTAGTTGGTTCAGAAAAATATGCGTTCTTATATCACTGTTGAAATTTTTTGTGCATCCACACATTTAAAAATATGGTTATACACCGCAAGCATCCATAATACTGAAAACTGGCCACATTAAAACACACTCAAAGTACAAACATAAATTGAAAAGGGCAAATTGAAACTTTAAGAGGGAATTCATTTTTATCCATTTTTATTATTAGCCAATAAGTTATTTAGAATGTGGAATCATTTTGAAGGTCATATTGCAAGTTTGTGCGAGTAAAATGTGAAAAGAGAAAGAGAAAACATTTGATCGTATTATGTAAAACAGTGACGGTCTGTCTTGTGTCTATAATATCGTTCTTTTACTGTCTTTATTCAAGTTTATATAAGATTGACTATATATACATTCACATAAATACTCAAACACACACTAAAGCATCAACGTTAAAATTACACAACTCCTTGACATCGAGGAACACTTCTATGAGGGTTGGGTTGATATTAAGATTCGTCACGTTACAAGTTTGCGCATGTAAAACGTGAAAAGAGAAAGAGAAAACATGTGATCGTATTATGTAAAACAGTGACAATCTATCTTGCATCTATAAATATCGTTCTTTTACAGTATTTATTCAAGTTTATATAAGATTGACTATATATACATTCACATAAACACTCAAACACACACTAAAGCATCAACTTTAAAACGACACAACTCCTTGACATCGAGGATAACTTCTACAGTACTTACACACCTAGTGCTTTAACCATCACAACAATATTATTTTTGTTTTTAACACGATTATTTCATCAAAATATATTTTGTTTTCTAATCTAGACATGTTATGTTGGTATAGAATTTGAATGTGTCTAACAATGATATTTTCTCCCGCATTTGTCGAAGTTTCTAACCTCGTCAATCAAATGTATAATATACTTTTTGTTACTTATATGTATTAACCCGACACTTCTCTTGTACGTATTAATATATATGAATCTATTATTTGTTTAAACATTTAACATTTCTTGTTAGAATTGCAATTTTAACATAAGAAATCAGCAGTACACTTAACATAAGTAGAAATCAGCGATAATTTTTTTTAATTTTATTATTATTATTATTATTATTATTATTATTATTATTATTATTATTATTATTATTATTATTATTATTATTATTATTATTATTATTATTATTATTATTATTATTATTATTATTATTATTATTATTATTATTATTATTTTTTGGGTTAAGGTGTGACTCTAATTTTTCACTTCTTATCAGTTAGTTAATTGTTTAATTTATTCTTTTTATGTTTGCTAAGGCAACACGAGTAAATGGCTCAAAATCGAAAATCCAACATTTGCTTGACATTACATTTATTTATTGAGTGAAGGATAAAAAAAATTCCATTAATAGATAGCGCAGGTTCCCGTGTGGAGGGCGCCAACCTTTTATGTGGGTAGGACACGAGCCTATATACGGAAAGTGATCATCCTCGATTAACTATGTTGAGGCAACATTATCAAGATCTCCTAATGTTTTAATGATGACAAATAAACATACGAAACACATAAAATATCAAACGGTAGCCAAAATTCCCCAGAGCCCATATCTGCTCCTGGCGCGCTGCCTGTGCGTCAACGCGCGGGTGACGCGCCAGGCCACTGTATGGCTTCGGGCGAAATTTGAAAGTCGGCTTTCCCCTTACCCGACAAATGTGGATCTTTCAATACAGGTATGAATATGCTATGTGCTTAATTGAGAACACTCGAAACGAGTTTTGGGATTAGAGAGATCTAACTTTTAAAAGCACCCATTTACGGGAAAACGCCAACTCATGTTTTCTAACTATCGCCTCTAGCCAAGGCTTTTCCAAACTTAGGGAGCATATATATTTCACGTAACATCATGTGAAAGCATCCATTTGCTCATATACCGTGCTTACGTCTTCTCTAATTACGTAACGGGTTTACTCCCTTATTGGTCAAACTAAGTCAAAGGTCACTTTGCGTAAACGCATCCTTTCCCACTTGGGTTATGCTTTACATCAAGGCAAAGCACTTAACTTGTTTGAACCAAGGTATTAGTTGAGAACGTCGAGTCGTGGAAAGTCACGAGATATGAAACTATGGATTCTCGACGTTGTGTTACTTGAACTAATAAGTAACTTATGAATTTCTCAACTTATAATCTTAATTGTCTAAACATTCTCTTCTTAATGACAATTAGATTATTTCTTATCTTATTCTTAATCTCAGTTTTACAAAAAGCCAAATATACCAAATCTCCCACAATCCTTCCTAAAATCATTCCCAACATTCTCTTACAATATTCTCTTACACTTCTTACACAATGTGTACCTTGTGTCTCCCCTTACTCACACACAACCTTCACATACTCCCACACAATATTCTCTCAATCTACCAACTTCCCATACAATCCTTATACACACACTTATACACCTTGTGTACACACACTAAGATTTCAAATTCTACACACACTACTCACAACTCTTTCCTCTCCACACACACTAGCCAACTCACCATATCCCTTCCATATCCAAATCTCTTACACAATACCTTACAACATCACATCTCTTATATCCCTTACACACTTTACATCTCAATCATCCATTCCCTTAGAACAAATCTCAACCCTCCATATTCAACACATGGGAATTATTTGAAAACCAAAGGAGGCTCCCTTTGATCTCCACCATCCAATTCAAACAAAACCATCTCAACCATCCATCACATTCTTTCCCCCCAAGCAAAGGAATATACCTTTGGAATATTCTATCTCTAACCTAACCATGGTTACTTTCTAACCCAACCTCACACACTCTTCACTATGGAGGAATATCCCATGGCATATTCTCTTCTCTATTATGCCATGTGAGGAATACCATTTCTACCCCTACCAAATTACCCTTTCTACTCTTCTACCCTTGGTATTTGGTTTTCTTATAAACACTTCACAAAACATTTTCCAAATTGGCTATTTGAGTTGGAAACCTTAGATTGATTAATGTTAAGGTTTATTGTGAAGTACAATTGGGGGTTTAGCAAGGATAGGTATTTACAAGGACCAACACCCAAGTTTTGGGAAAACTTGAGACAGAGTCCTGGCGCGCTGCTCGCGCGTTGACGCGCGGGTGACGCGCCGGCTTCGGTAAAATTTTCCCAAGTTTGGTTCTTGGCCTATAAATACGCCCTTGCCTCTTGTATTCCTCACCCCTTGCCATTATTCTTTCTCTCTAATCTCTCTAATTCTATCTTGTGTTCTTAGTTAAACACACTAACATCTTTGAAAGAACACATCTCCTTGCAAGGGAAGAATCACAAGAACTTAATCCACTCTTGTGATTGTGTCAAGGGTCTTCTTATCTATACCCTTTCTATTACAATCGAGTCTCTAGGTTAGGTTAGGGCTTGGTTGAACAAACACTTATTCATTCATTCAATTGTTTGTAAGGGAAGTCTTGTGTCTTGGTGACCAAGCCTAGATCATTGGGGATCTGGTTGGGGTTTGACACTTCTGGGTGGAAGTTTTGGCTGTGGTCTTGGTGACCAAAGGTTAAGTCGAATCACGAGATTCTTTAGGGTGGTTTCTGAGGGCGTAATACCGTGGGAGTAACTCCTTCTTTGTGAGCATCAATATTGTTGAATATTGGTGGAGTGAATTGTAACGGTTTATAGTCCACCGAAAGGATTATACTAG
>LBNU01025236.1:0-29203 GCA_014162995.1 Artemisia annua
TGCTAGATCAAATAGAGTTCCACTAGAGAAAATGTAAGAAGTAAATATTATGATGTTATAGACACTAATGGAAAAGAATAATATGAGCGATTGTACTTTTGCGGACCATATAATGGTTCTTAAGAAGGGAGCATGAGACATCATCATGCAAGGTATTTGATACATCCTAGAAATGATAAGACTATTATACTAAGCAAGAAAATTATGAGGACAATTATGAAAAGGAAACAAATACTTAGCAAGTATTTATAAGTTGAAGGAAGGTGATATCAAAACTATTAGGATGATTGCAACAACCATAAATATCTGAGATTTTTTTGATGTAGAAAAGTTGCAAACGTTACATTTTGATGGATTGGGTAGAGATACTGGAGTGTCGCGTCAATCAGACTATATCAAGATGGAATACTTACTTCAGCTGATTGTGTAAATGTTTTATAGAGCTTTAGATAGCGTATGAATGAGGTACGATTAGTCATTCTAAATGAATGACTAAGTGAGCGTAAACACAGGCGTTGGGATGTAGTTTTAAAGCATGGTGGTTTGATTTGGAGAAGTTGGCATGCATACCCTTAGGAGTTCTTTCCTATAAACAACAATTAATATTATATTAAGTATGTGCATTTGAAATGTATGAATGGAAATGTATATAACCGTTCTGTTGCAGAAGTGAAACAAGCCAGATAATGGTCCTAACTGGGAACGGGAGAGCTACGATAAGTTTACAGATTAAAGAAATACTTAGCAGGCGAGAGATCGTCAAAAGAGTTTGCTGATAATCGCCGTAAGCCTTTGGTAATGGTTGGTGATTGTGATGATGAAGATGTCTCCTGAAAGTGTTGCGTTTTGGCAAGAAATTCAAGTTAGCACGAGGGTATGTAGGAACGTGAGATTTCGAAAGGACTGACCTTGTGGCATATCGGTTGAAGTTATCTGAGAATTAACATTGGTGTACAAGATGCGTTCACTTATTCAAGTTAAAGAAATGTTTGGCGGAGTTTAGTTTGGCATGTGCTCAGTAGATAGATTAAGTTAATACCTTGTTTGTCGAGGAACATATTGAGATTATGACCGGAGAGGTCAAAAGTATGAAGCGTAATAAGTAGATTTAAGTTGCGATAGGAATCCAACGTGCCTAGACTTACCTTTTTTTTTGGAATCGCGATGATCCAGAATGAGATCAAGTCCAATTTTTTTGCTGTAGATTTCTATGGTGGGTGAGTAGATCTTTGTATTGACTAAATCGTGGTGTTAGATGTAGGGTATCGTACTTACCGTGAGAATTCTTTGGATCATGGTGGATTGATCGAGTATGTATTACTCCGATATCGTGGGAGTAATCAGGATGTTTCGATCGTGTGAATTCGGTATCCTAGTTGTTCATATTTTTGGTCTTCCCTTGTGATTTATTCGTTGGTAGAACCACACAGTAAATAAGAATGGTTAACGATTTATGGACTCTTATGGTGTGTATTTCCGCTTAAGAAATATCCAAATTTCTGAATGTTATTGAGAACGAGTTTTAAATCTCGGACGCGATTCCTAAGTGGGGATGATGCAACCTGATTTAAACAGGGATGTAGTTTGGACTAATAGCGTTCGATCCATTTGACTCTTGTTTTGTGTGAATTAGGTTTCTGTGATGTATATGTGTGAGATAGTATAATATATTTATGATAAGTATGTAATGGTGCACTAAGCCTTTGCGTGTAAGGTTGTTTTATGATTTGAGGAGTGGTGAGTTTGGAAAGTTTATTTTGATTACCCTTTGTGGTGTAGAAATGAATTGTGTGAGATTTTGATGTTTTGTGTTTTTGTGTAAGGTCATCGGTCAAGTATTTTGGGCGATTAGTAAGTTACGAGAGATTGTGTTTGTGGGATATATTTATGGAGTGTCTGAAATTCTATTTTTTGGGAAACTTTATTTGAAAATGATTATTTCCGGAGTCGTACGTAAAACAAAGGTTTCGCGAAGACGTTAGGTTTCGTTATGGGAATCGCATAAAATTACAAAAAGTAATAAGGTTTAGTGTAATAAATAAATTAATAAAAAAAATAAATATATTATAATGTATATATGTTGGCCATTCTTAAAAAATAAAAGGTTTTGGGTTTAATTAGCTATTTAATCAAAACAAGGATCCATAAGTTCTCAACCCAACAAGCCAAATTCTTACCCATTATACCCCTAAAAAGACCCACACTCTCTTTTTGAGGATTCGGTTGACAAAGCAACGAGAAGAGTGAAAAAGTTAGGGTTTATAATTTGAAGCTAAAATCAAGATAGAGTAATACTTTGATACTAGTTTTCATTCAATTATATTATTATTGTTCTATTATTCATGTTATATTGATTATGATGATCTTAGGGTTTATAAATACTGGAAAATAATGATGTTAAACATGTTAGGAGTCATTAGTTATTACGAATGTTATGATGATTAGTGAAGTTTGATTGTGATAAACACATGTAAACGTTGAGTTAGTTTCGACAGCTTTGAAGGGCTGTAAATGATACCGAAGAATATTTAATAGCTAGGACGATGATTAGACACGAATTTAGCTAAATTGAGTTCAAGTTGCAAAAGATTGCCAAAAAGTCCTCACCACGATTGATTTCGAGGTCCGAAGGTTAGTCCTTTATGATTTTTACAAGTTAAAGTTTAAAGCTGTTAAACCGTGAACAGAATTGTGGTAAAAGTTTGATAGTGATTGATGGGTAAAGTGATATTAAGTTAGCCTTTGGAAAGTTGAGTAGGGAGTTTATCTTAGAGGCCTGCTGAGCACGAAAGGATTCGCGATAAAAAAGTTGTAGAAGTTTTTATTAATCAAAACGTTTTTGGGGGCGTTAGATCCGAATTGGGATAGTTGACAAGTTTGAGTTTCTTATGTGGTACTGGTGTGTGTTCGATGGAGACCATGGCCTTCGTGGGATTGCTGTATGCTTATGAGAGACATAGGTGAATTATTTTTTGGTGTGAGTTGTTAAGCTTTAATTGTCATTATTTTATGTGGGTGAATGTACCCCAAAATTCTGTGTTTTCTGAAATTATAAGTGCAAGGGATTTAGTGAGCATTAGTGATTGGTATACTACAAGAAAAACGGGTATTTGGGAAGGTGGAAAACTGTGCCAAATACTCCAAAATCCGTGCCAAATACTATTTGGCACGGCTTTGGCACGGTTTTGGCTCCGTCCTAAATATGAGGGAGCCAAATACATTTGGTTCGGGTTCAAAATGTGCCAAATAGTATTTGGCACGGGTTTTGGAACGGTTTTGTTTTGGTGTGCCATGTGTTAGGTATTTGGCACGATATGCACTTTACCGTTCTAAATGCGCATTTGGCACAATTTCATCGCATGTGACAAATGCTTATTTGGTACGGCTTCACTTCTCGTGCTAAAAGTAGTTGAGACCGTTTCATCACCCGTGCAAAAAAATTTTGGCATGTTTTATTCGGCTTTGCCGAATACATTTGGCACAATATCATAATTTGGCACATTGTTATTTGTGTTCTAAAAATATCTGGCACGCTTTTAATGTCCTTTAATAAAATCATTTAGCACAGATTAAGTAATCATTCTAAGACTTTATTTATCCCTATTTATTTCATCACAATAAAATACGCAAATCAAATACCACTAGGTAGCAAAAATACAGTTAAATCAAATTCTATTAATCATTAATTAAATCAAGACAATAAAACTTGAATCTTATACTATCTCTTGAACCTAATAAAGCTAGACATAATAAGGCGTATACATCAAAGTTTTCTATCATGTTCACCATATCTAACCATGAACCTTTTATTGAAAAAAACTCATAAAAGTCTTTGGGATCTCCATCTTCTCTAGTGGGTTATCTTTACACTTGCATCTTGAGTAGTAGTAGTATGTCATTCCTACATTGAAAGAAAATGTCAACAGGTTAACAATTTGTGTATTATAATAACACTCAATGTTTAACAAGAGTGACAGATTAGTAAACCAGAGTATCACAAAGCAGCCTTCTTTAAGCACGATTCGACCTGAAAAATAATACAATAACCCATTTTGATACGTGTTAAATATGTCTGAAAATCTACTTACTACATCAATTATCGAACCAAGTAATAAGTTACCTATATGAACAAATGCTTATCGATGGAAAAACAAAATGTAATCCTTTTGCTGTGCTCGTGTCATAGGTTTCTCTATTTTTGCTCTTGCCTTCCTTTCAGCCTCAGATTTCTTCTTTTGTGCACCCCTAGCAACCATTTGTTGTACATAATCTTCCATCTCAAAATCTTCACCTAAGACCTTCTGAGCTAATCCTGGATTAGCAAGAACTTGTGAAGCAAGATTTGCCCAAGTGTCTGGAGTGAATTGCTTGGATAGTTCATCCAATTCCCGTTTCCTCTCAGCAGGCAAAGAATCAGAATCAGACTGATTCAGATTTTCATGCAGTCTTTTTGCCATAATCTCAGAGAGTCTCAGCTCTTCTTGTCTTCTAGATTCATCAGCTAATTCTTGAGCACTGAGATCAGCAGCTACTTTTGCACTTAGCTCTTCTAGTTCAAGCTCCTTCTTGGACTTTTTTCCGAGGTGGAAGATCTTCTTCAATCAAGACTGATTTTCCTTTGTCAATAGCAGCAGAAAGAGAAGCTGAAGGTTGGTCAGCAAAAACACTAGATGGTGATGTAGAAACCTTTGGAAGATCAGTAGGAATGGTGATAGGCGTAGCATCAGAAGGAACTTTTGAAGTAGCAGCAAAATCAGCCACAGAATCAACTTTTGCAAAGGGCTGATCAGCAGAAACATGAATAAATGTGACAGCAGAAGATGGCACTTCTTGATCCGCAAAACCTCTGTTAGCATCACCAGTAGGAATAGGCTCAGCAGGAATATCAGTTGAAGTAGACACACCAATACCAGCAGAACCAATATCCATTCAGTCACCCCCTTCAGCAGAATCCAATTGAACCACTGGATCAACAACTGGATCAGCCTTATTGAGATATTGGCGCCTCTTCTTCCTCTTAACCATAATAGGTGCCTGCACCTTGGACTTAAAAGTATCAGCAGGTTTGGCCTTAGAAGAAGGTGTTTTCTGAGCCAATGATGCCTCTGCCAGAACATGGAGAGAGTCTAACTCATCTTCTTCAGCATCTGAGTCAATCACCAATTTTCTTTTCTTTTTCTAACCCAGTTGTGCTTCTAAATCTTTGACCCTGTTCTGANGGTGCCTGCACCTTGGACTTAAAAGTATCAGCAGGTTTGGCCTTAGAAGAAGGTGTTTTCTGAGCCAATGATGCCTCTGCCAGAACATGGAGAGAGTCTAACTCATCTTCTTCAGCATCTGAGTCAATCACCAATTTTCTTTTCTTTTTCTAACCCAGTTGTGCTTCTAAATCTTTGACCCTGTTCTGAAGAGCAGCAACTTGTTCCCCTAGAGTTGTCTTTGTTACTTTGAGCTCATTTTCCAAATTGTCTACCTGCTTCGCATACCTGCCAAGTAAAGCATACACCTTGGTGAGAGTAACAGGGTCCTCAGCTCCATCAGCAGGATTACCTGCTGATTTAGGAGCATCCTGGGACCTATCAGAAGAAACATGAAAACCATCAGCAGAATCAGGTTTCTCAACAAAAGCCTCTCCAGTTAGACTAGGAGACCTTTGTATTTGAGAGGTAGATGGTTCATCATGGGACTCAAAGAAAGAAGTAAAAGTAGGCTCAATATTTAGTTCCATAAGGGGCTCATCTAAAGGTTGTTCAGACACATGAGGTGGATTAGGTGTTACATAGTCAAAGATGTGCCTGGGAGATGTGTAGGCCAAGTCAGGTCTTGGGGATGGTGGTGGCTGAGAATCCGCAGTAACAGATGCAGTTGCATCAGCAGTACTGGATGGACCAGCAGCTGCAGATGGGGATGTCCCTGCCTCAGCAGCAACTGGTGTAGATGCATCAGCTGCAACTGGTGCAACCCCATCAGCAACATTAGGCTGAGGTGGTTGTCCACCATCAGCAGCATCCCCTGCTTCAGCATCATTGCCAACAGGCAACATAGCTGGCAAAAGAGGCCAATGTACCATGTATACCCACTACCCATACTAGAAAATACTTTAGAAGTTAAAGAGACAATGGGTTGATGTGTCCTATCTTGGGTCTCTATGCCTATTATTACTTGCAAGAACCTAGGTTACATTAAGAACTTATTTTTCCCAGCATTAACATTAAAAAGCATATTTTGAAAAATATATCTTGAAAAATCAAAAGTAGTACCCTTTGATAAACAAATAATTGCACAAGCCAGATGACTGGAGAATTGATCCCAGCCTCCTGACTTTTGACTTAGACATTGCAACAGGGTATGCATAAAAAATCTCCATTTGGGGCACAACCTTTTCTTGTACCAAGCATTCGTAACTTCTCCTTGGTATCCAATAGCTCTTAACCCAGGAAGTATGATGTCCGTGTCAGTATGATAGACACCATGTTCATCGTCCAACTGAAGCTTAGTACGAATCAACGCTTCAGTGACCACATACTCGACCCCATCAATTGTTGCAACCAACTCTGTAGGAGCATCTTTAGGCTCTTTTCTAGCAGTGGCCCAAAATTGGCGAACAAGAGACTCACAAATTCTATTAGGGTGACACGTGAGAGCAAAATGGATTTTAGATCTTTTCAAGAAATCCACCATTGACTCAAAAACAGCATGATCTTCGGTTTTCACTACAAGAAAAACGGGTATTTGGGAAGGTGGAAAACTGTGCCAAATACTCCAAAATCCGTGCCAAATACTATTTGGCACGGCTTTGGCACGGTTTTGGCTCCGTCCTAAATATGAGGGTGCCAAATACATTTGGTTCGGGTTCAAAATGTGCCAAATAGTATTTGGCACGGGTTTTGGAACGGTTTTGTTTTGGTGTGCCATGTGTTAGGTATTTGGCACGATATGCACTTTACCGTTCTAAATGCGCATTTGGCACAATTTCATCGCATGTGACAAATGCTTATTTGGTACGGCTTCACTTCTCGTGCTAAAAGTAGTTGAGACCGTTTCCTCACCCGTGCAAAAAAATTTTGGCATGTTTTATTCGGCTTTGCCGAATACATTTGGCACAATATCATAATTTGGCACATTGTTATTTGTGTACTAAAAATATGTGGCACGCTTTTAATGTCCTTTAATAAAATCATTTAGCACAGATTAAGTAATCATTCTAAGACTTTATTTATCCTTATTTATTTCATCACAATAAAATACGCAAATCAAATACCACTAGGTAGCAAAAATACAGTTAAATCAAATTCTATTAATCATTAATTAAATCAAGACAATAAAACTTGAATCTTATATTATCTCTTGAACCTAGTAAAGCTAGACATAATAAGGCGTATACATCAAAGTTTTCTATCATGTTCACCATATCTAACCATGAACCTTTTATTGAAAAAAACTCATAAAAGTCTTTGGGATCTCCATCTTCTCTAGCGGGTTATCTTTACACTTGCATCTTGAGTAGTAGTAGCAGGGTTCTAAATAGCGCGCTATAGCGCCGCTATAGCGGCGCCATAGCGTGAGGCGTGGCCTCCACGTTACGAAACAGGTCAAGGCGTCATCTCTAGGCGTAGCGTGCAACAAAGCGTGTTAAGGCGTGATAAAGCGCGCTATAGCGCAAGGCGTGGCGCCATTTTTTGAAGCTTTTAAGATTTTATTTTTTTTTTTAATTTTTTTAAAGAGATTTATTGGACGTGAGCTTATTTACAAGTATTTATTCGGGCTTAGTAAATCCATAACTGAGTTTTAAGCGTATTAGCTAACTAATATTGAAAACTCTATAAATATTTTTTGCCGCTTTGAATCACGCTTTAAAAACGCTATGTCGCAACGCCTCACGCTAAAACTTGAGGCTTGGCTATGCCGCTACGCCGCGCTTCACGCTATTTATAACCTTGAGTAGTAGTATGTCATTCCTACATTGAAAGAAAATGTCAACAGGTTAACAATTTGTGTATTATAATAGCACTCAATGTTTAACAAGAGTGACAGATTAGTAAACGAGAGTATCACAAAGCAGCCTTCTTTAAGCACGATTCGACCTGAAAAATAATGCAATAACCCATTTTGATACGTGTTAAATATGTCTGAAAATCTACTTACTACATCAATTATCGAACCAAGTAATAAGTTACCTATATGAACAAATGCTTATCGATGGAAAAACAGTTATGAGCACAAAGGATGATCTTTTAAAGAATTCCAAAAGTGTGATCACTAAAAAATATAGCTTCCAAACAATACTTGCGTGATTTAAAAATTAAAAAATTACAATAGAATGGAACCATTATACATTAAAACTTTGAAAGTTTTTGAGTACTAACCAACAAGCATCTTTTGGTTACCAATAAAGAATTATAGATCTTGTATGATAACAATTACGTAGAACCTGAAAAGAAATATAAAATTGTTAGCAACAAAATATAATGTCCAAACAAAAATAGTTAGGTTTTACCTAAGACACATGAACTATATTCGTTTTACTGCAGTTAGATTATAATTATAACCTCCATCTACACGAAGTACATAAAATTCTGGTTAATGAAAAATGACGTCGGCATCATGTTTACAATATCTTACCAGTGGTGGATTTGGAAGGAATCTCTTGAGGAAGAAACAACAAGAAAATTAGTTCGATGTTTTTCTTGCGAATCTGTAAGTAAAAAGAATGGAGGCGTGATATGCTTGACCTAGGTTAAAAAGGAACATGAAAGTGGGCTTGGGCTTTTTGATTTTGGGAAAGAAAAAAAAGGGTGGGAGAACCTAAAATAATGAGCGGGAGATTAAAAAAAATAAATTTTTGTGTTGTGAGCAAATTAGTTACTAGTACTCTAGTAGTATTAAAAAAGACTAGAATGGTACCCCGCGCGATGTGGCGGCGAGTACCTTGTGACTAAATTTTCCGGCGAACAAATATTATTTTGTTTTGGGCTGTTAGATTTCAGATTTATTGTTTGGAAGCTTAATTAGATTGTATATTATGGTTAAATAATTGTATATTTTGGTGATAAATAATTAAATTGTGTATTAATTATATGTGTTGAATAGTGTTTTTTACTTTTATTTGTGTTTTAAATACTTGTAAATTATGCTTATTTACTTGTATTTGTTTAAAAATTTATTTTTGATAGTCTTAGAAAATTAATATGAGAGAGGGTCAAAATGTATTATAAGGTAGTATAGATAATCATACATTAGAGAAGTTATGAGAAAAAAAAATATAGCGGTCTGTTGTAAGAAAGGAATGACAAAATATGTACACACAAACCTATGGCTAAAAAAAATTTTAGTCGAGCTTGGGCATTCAAAATTACTCATGAGCCGAGCTTAAACTTTTCACATGTAATGACTTGAAAGAGCCGAATTTAAACTAATGGGACTAGGGGTGAAAACGAGCCGAGCCGAGCCCGAGCCTGCCAGAGCTCGAGCTCGGCTCGTTTATATATATAAAGCTCGAGCTCGGGCTCGAGCTCGTTTCGAGCCTTATATTTTGAGCTCGAGCTCGGCTCGTGAAAGTTTTCACAAGCTCGAGATCGGGCTCGGGCTCGATTAATTTATACGAAGTTTTAAAGAAATCAAAGTTCAAATAGAGCTCGGCTCGTTAATTACATAAGGCTCGAGCTCGTTTAGTACTTTTAAGCTCGTTTATATGTATAGACAATATATATACGTATATATTTCTAGGGCTCGTTTAGGCTCGCGAGCCTACTCGAGCTTTCTGTATAGAGCTCGGGCTCGAGCTCGATTATTAAATGAGCTCAAACTTAGGCTCGAGCTCGGGCTCGAGCTCGTTTAGGCTCGGCTCGTTCGAGCTTTTTACCGATCCGATCCCGAGCTTTTCACGAGCGGCTCGGCTCGTTTCCACCCCTATGGGACCAATTTGTATACATTGAAATTGATTTGGGTAAGAGTTCGATGTACTCAAGAAAGGTTAGAGGAGGATTGAGAATGAATTGATCTCGAATATTCCTCAAGTCGTGCTCGAACTTAACATAAATATTTTTGGTAAAGGTTGATCCATATATTATTTAGGTTTCATTCTCTATGTAGGATTGTAGGTTTAATAGGTGAAAAGAAAGGCAAAGTGAAAAAAATAGGAGGGATAAATCCCGCTCGATGCTCAAATGAAAAATCAAACTAAAAAACCCGATTTCTTACTCAAAACATGACTTATATCCAAGGAAACCGGGTTTTTAATCGATCCGGTCGATTAAAAACCCGGTTTCAACGGTTCAACCGCGGGTCAACCAGTATTCTATTTAAAAAAAACTATTTTTTCAATCGGTTCAACTGGTTCGACCACCGGGTCAACTCGGTTTATGAAAAAGACCAAAACCCGGTCGGGTTTCGATAACCGGTTGACCCGAGTCACTTAAAACCCGACGGTTCTAACCGGTTAACCCTTCTTTAGAAACCCGGTTTTTTGGTCGGAACCGGTTCAACCCGGGTTTCAAAATATTGCTTATATCTATACTACATATAAAGAGTGTATGGTCAAACCTTGAAAAGTGAAATCTTAAAAGTCAAAGGTGAGAGAAATGCATAATGTAATTAATACTTTTATTAAAACACCCTATAACTTAAAAGTACAATAATTTATTCATATTGTACAACCAATTAAAAGCATATATATCAAATTAAAACAACCAATTAAAACACCCCTTAATAAAAAGTACAATAAAATTTTCACAATGTACAATTTAAACAAGCTATAACAAAATCTAAAATATAAAATAATTAAACACACTAATTAATGTTATTTTTAAAACACCTTAAAATGAAAAGTATATATTATTATTCACATTATACAAATTAATAAAACACACAAAGCTTCATACAAGCTAACAAGTTGATGGTACATATAGTTTTGAAAGCTAGACCGGACCAATGGGTTCAACCGGGAACCGGTGTCCCCACCGGTTCGGCTAACCAATAAAAGCAATACAGAAACATATATCTCAAAAGGAAACTATTAATAAACATCGAAAACCGAGTTGACCCGGGATGCTTCAAATCCGGCGGGTTGACCCGGTTTAATTTGACCCGTTTTTGACCCAACCCGTCGGGTTGACTCGGTTTAAATCGACCCGTTTGTCGACCAGAACGGTTCAACTGGTTGAACCACCCTGGTCGAACCGAGTTTCAAAACATTACGTTTAATCCCCAAATCTTCAAACTTTTATTATCTTTCATTTATAACCCATAAACTTTTTTTTATCACTAAACGATCTGTCGCTATAAAATCCCGTTGCTATGTACGGATAGTCGTCTAGTCTTTTTGTAATAGAGCCTGGTTTTTCTATTTTAAAACCGGGATTTATGTTCTTAAATTTAAGGGAACTCTTAGTATATGTACTAGTGAATATTTTCGTATTTTCCCATCATTCATTTAATATAATTTGGTTATATGAAGTAAATTTTATTCAACTTAAAATAAGATTTTCACAATTAAGTTGCTCTTTAATCTTCGTCATACATGTTATAATACTGCGTGTATGCATCATCTAGCCTTGTTTAATAATCGAGCCAGCCCGAGTCATATATTCTTTACCTTATATCATGAAAAGAATAATTAATAGAGTGATACACATGCGCAACGGGTACCCCTTTAGATGCTTGGGTATTGAATAATATAGGGTCAACAAAGGCCGTTGATAGAAATTCTTACCTTAAATTAACGATATATGTTATGTTTGGGTAACTATCTAAATATCGACTTATAAAATATGAGTGATAATCATTCAATGCGATAATTAGTGGTGAGCCTACGCTATGGCTTTGTCATAAGAGGTCGCGGTTCAAACTTACTAGTTACACATTTGGGAATGGTCAATGAAAAGGAGGCCGGGTTGAAAATGGTCGCGGGATACCTCAGTAGGCGGCGTATATAGTAAGACACTTGCTAGCCACGAGTAATCGGTACATGAATGACCCTATTTGTTTACCCGTTTGTACACACAGTATATATGTCAATATTTTTAACAAAAAAGAAATATATTGTTAAAACTTGTCAAATGAAATGGGCATTTGCATCAGGTTTTAAAAGATGTTCCAAATACACATGCATTCAAAACTGTTTGTGAAAAACATCCCAAATACATTGATATTTTCCACACTCTAAAAAAGTCGTTCCAAATACACAAGTATTTGTCACAAGTACTAGAAACCGTTCTAAATACATATACGCATTTAGCACTAGTGGTACTGGTTGTCCCAAAAACATAAGTATTTGGCACCGCTAATGGAAACCGTTCCAAATACACATGCATTTGGCACCACTATTAGACAGTGTTCCAAATGCATAAGTATTTGGAACAGTTTTCTAATAGTTGTTCCAAATACCTATTTTTTTTGGTACGGTTATCCAAACAGTGCCAAATACGCGTATTTGGCACTCTTTTTTTACCGTTCCAAAAAGGTTCGTCCCAAAAAGCCCCTTTTCTTGTAGTGGTAGTGTTTGGTATGGAGTCTAGGAGACCCATGGTGGGTCATATGAACCTTAGACATCCATCATATGAGTATTGCATGGGTTATAGCTTTTAGCTTGACCATGTGTAACGTGAACTTATTTGTGTTGTATAGATTTGTGATTTGTATTTGTTGGAAGCTGCAAAGTTGAGGTGAGTTCATAGTCCCATACTTTTTACTTTGTTTTAAACTCGGGATGGGAATGATGCTTGTCTTAAATGGTTTGAGTTACTGTGATTATGTGTGAATTAAAAGGCTTGGACTTATAATGTTATCGTATGAATGCTATGTGATGAATGTTGTGTGATAATGCTGTGTGGTCCAATTGGGGGGGGGGGAGTATCCAATTGGAGAGTAATACTCCTACTCACTATTATGTTGTGTGGTTATAATGGGATCCAATTGGGAGGATGCTTATCCTGTTGCTCGCGCATGCGACCTAATTGATGATATTATTTGGGAGCGGGGGTCACGTTCCGGCCCGGATGTGGTGAATTTGGATCGGTGGGCACGTTCCGTCCCAATGGTTGCCTGTTATTGTGTGATTGCATGTTAGCTTATATGATAACTATATTTATTTGTCCAGCTATGTTTTATAATCACAGTGAACTGGTTTCCTTGAATGTGAATGTGTGTCTTAAACCTATGAATCTCACCAACATTATGTTGACGTTTTAAGCATCATTTTCAGGTGAGCATTCTAAGGATAAGATAGATGGAAGCGACTAGAAGAGACTTTAGTTGCATCGTGATGAATTATCTATATGTTTGGATTATGAATATGTTTGACTTTGTTGAAGATATCTTTGGAGGTTTGATTTGGTTACTTTCTTTTGGGGTATCGTTATGACACTTTGTGTCTGTATTTTGCTCTATTTTTGTGCATGTAGTTATTCTCTATATAGACACCATGTGTTGTGATGATATCCATGAAGTTACACACTCGCGTTTCCGCCTTGGCGGGGTGTGACACTAATAGATGAACCTAAATTTATACCTAAAGATTTGATTGGTGCATTTTCAAAAAGTGATTGGTGAAAAAGCATGAGAGATAACAAATGCAATACACTTGTCATGAAATGAATGGATTAAGTCTAACTTTAAGTCTCTCTTGTAAACATACATATCAATGCTGAATGAATTATCCCTAAAAATATTATCCCAAAAGTTATGTTTAACAAAAATCATAATCTTTAAGTAGGGTTTATCATTGTTCGAGAAATGGATCGGGCCGACCAAAACCAGAACGGACCAAAAATCGATTTGGCCTAAAACTCGGGACGAAATGTTCGATCCAGTCCAACAAAGCATAATAGTCGGTTGTGGGTTATCATGTTTAACAAAAATCATAATTTTTAAGTAAGGTTGTTCATTGTTTGAAAACTGGACTGGGCCAACCAAAACTGGAACGGACCAAAAATCAGTTTGGCCTAAACTCCAGACAAAATGTTTGGTCTCAGTCGGGGTCGGTCCGACACGGTCCAACAAAGCATAATGGTCG
Source organism: Artemisia annua (assembly GCA_014162995.1). Classification (NCBI taxonomy): domain Eukaryota; kingdom Viridiplantae; phylum Streptophyta; class Magnoliopsida; order Asterales; family Asteraceae; genus Artemisia; species Artemisia annua. The sequence goes on from LBNU01025236.1 coordinate 14,012, forward strand.
GTTGTGAGTAGGGGTGTTATTCAGGTTGACTGGGCTGGGTTCAGGTCAGGTCAATTCGGGTCAAGACTAAAAAAAAACATACTCGAACACGACCTCATTTAGAACTCGGGTCACTCGGGTTGGGTCAGCTCAGGTTTAGGTCTAGGTTGTTTAAAAATTATACAATTTTAGTGCTTACATACAAATTAGGAAAAAAAAATGAAACTCGGGTCCCTTGGATTGACACAAACGCGAGTAAGAGATATATGTTATACTCGAACCCGACCTTGTTTAGAACTCGGGTCAATTCGTGTTGACCCGAATATAATTGTGGACCCGATTAACCCGACCCGAAAAGCCATATTCGACTTTGGGTTTGGGTTCGGGTTGGCTTTTAATTCTCTTCGTCACGAGACTGATTGAATCAGAAGATTATTTAATCGACTTAATTAGAAGTCCTAGTTGTGAGTTAGGATGATTTTTGCCAAAGTTTAGGGCTTTTTTTTTCCCCTTCAAAAACCATCACTTCATGGATGTAAAGTGTTAGACATTTGCCCTCACAGTAATAATATTTATCAATAGTTTGTGACAAAGATGATTTCTATCAAGATGAACAAACCACATGAATGGATTTTACACTTTACTCTCATATAACAATATCTTATTAGTATGCTACCCGTGCAAAGATAGTTGCGTATGATAACTTTTTATTTTGGCGGATTTCGGTAATGACCAATAATTTCAGCTTTTGGTAAGTAAGAAAAGATGTTTAAAGTAACATGTCATGTTTTTATACGACAAAAATATTACTGTATCAAAGTGTGAGGATAAAACACATTAACTCCTTAATTAACCAAGAAATGATAGTTACTTCATCCATCCATAAGACCTCATGTAATGTAATGGTTGTATAAGGGAGGTAAGGTAACCACACGTGGTTGGCCATTACAACAATGCCACCACCATGTGGTGGTGCTTAATTATGTTTTTGTCACAAAACTTAACCAAAAGAAAGAACCAGAAAGATGTGGTTGTGTTGTTTTTTTTAACATGAGCATGTCTAAAAAGTTTGTGTGCTTTTGTGTGTGTTTTTATTGTGTACAAGTAAGTTATAATTTGGGTGTTTCTATATAAAATTTTACTATAAAATGTTAAACAGTGTATTTTTATTAAAATATTAAATTTCTACTTTTAGAAAAGTTTTAATTTATAATTTATAAAAAATGAAAAAAATAGGGTTGGTTCAGTATGAATGTTTGGTGATTAATATTAACGGGTTCAGGTTGACGAATTCGTATATCACAACCATAACTCGACCCATTTAATAATAGTTTCGGGTAGTCATTTAAACCTAGAGATGTTTACATTTAGCATAACATTAATAAAGAGGTCGACGGGTTAAAAATGTAAACCCAAACGTGACCGTTATTAAAAGGTTACCCGTATCGACCACCCATTTTAACCACAAACTTGACCCCTTTATTACTGTTGTTAGTATACGGTTGTGGGGTAGGGATCCAGTGAGAAGAAAACTTATAATGAGAAGGATGAGAAATAACTACAACCAAATATTTGAGATGCTTAGGCTTAAATTAAATGCATCTCTATTCATTTAGATGCATCCCAACTAGTTTCGAAAGTGATTTTGAAGTGAAAACAATGCATCGTAGTACTTGCAACAAATTTGACCCGCAGAGGACGAAAAATACATAGGATTTGCCTAACTTGCTAAAATGCATCTTATATATGTATATGCATCTAATTTTTAGCTAGAAAATATATTAAGATGCATCTAAAAGATCAAGGATGCTTCAAATTCAAGTCGATGCATCTCTAATGTGTGGTTATAGTTATTTCTCATCCTTCTCATTTTAAGGTTTCTTCTTATTTGATCCTAAGTCTACGGTTGTGTCTTTTGGCAGTTGAAAACTTGTCAACCCGAAAAATTATGATGATGATGTAGATGCTCAACCTCATGGTTGTCCTTATAAGTAATATGACTAGTTTTTGAAACAACACGTGTAAAGAAAAAAGGTAAACATGGGCTTGAATGTTTTCTGTTTATAATTGAAGTATATTTAAACTGTAAAAGCTGATAATTTCAAACATCCAAACATTTAAAAAAATAAAAATAAATAAATAAATACAAAAAAAATAAAGTGTTATACGGCCCATATTCAGATTCTCGGCTATTGGTTTAGATGAAGATGGAACCCGATTTAGACTTATGAGTCAAATGTTCAGATTGAAATGTGCCAAGCAGAATTTGGCTCAAATGCTCTTAAAACATAAACCACTTCTTAGTCTTAAACCATGAAAAAAACCACAATATACTATATAGTTTTAAATAAACATAAAACATTATGGGGGTATGTGATTTCAGCTAAGTATTAAAGTAGTGTCATTTTGTAAAGTTGGAAATATCATCACACTGGAATAAAATGGGGTTGACGGGTGTAGTGACATATTTTTAAGACTTGAATTCATAATAGTTTTAGTGTTAGTTTGATTATGCGATTTTAAGGATATAATAAAATATAAAAAATATAATCACTTATGTACATAACACGAAATGTTGCAAATAGTGAGAGAAAGACATTCTATAGTTAGAGAAAATGTGAATATAGTATACACTTTACTCGATATTTATTTATGAAAGAGTAAATTATACTGTTCATCTATGTGGTTTGAGTGAAATATCTATCACAGCCCATCGACTTATTTTTGAATGGTTAATCCTTATAATTAAGTTCTTCAACACGATTCATCTATCTTTGTAACACCCCAACCCGACAAGGGTCAAAATGTCACATTATGGTGCCAAATCAGAACACACAACGCAAGCGGAAGACTTATAAACATAAAGTTACAAAGGATATTCTAAGGGTATAAAAGAAATACTAATTCTATACAAAAATGAGAATACAAATCCAAACAATAATCTAATCGAGTCCAAGTCCAAGTCTAATCCAGATGTAATGGGCTTCTAATCATCGAAGTAGTCCACTAACGCTCCTATGCACTCTTCACCCAAACCCAGCTTCCAACCTAAAACCTGCCGCAGGAAAAGAAATGCGGCTGAGCTTAAAAAGCCCAGTGAACAGATATATAACAAAGCAAACGGATAAACGAAACGTATATAAGCATAAGAAACAGGACATCATAAGCTTCTGCTGAAAGGAATATCATCTGTCAAATGCATAAGAGATCAACAATCAACTGAACCAATATCATAAGTCAAAGAGGAACGAAGCATCATAGAGTTATCAACGTAAGCATAATCATAAGAGAATGATGAGCACGTATGAACAAAGGCGTGTCTACCAGAGCCACTCGAATAGACACATAGAAATATAGGAAAGCCACGAGCCGACCTACCCGAGACACTCGAATAGGTCTCATACATACATACATACATAATCCATAACCACATATCAAAGGATACGGAGAGGGGAGACCTCTCGGTACCACATGGAGGAGCGACCTCCCAAACGTGAAGGAGTATAGAGCACATACCCAGTTCACCATACATATAACCATATCATAACCATACATAAACATAAGTGCTAGGATGCATCCATACGCCCCCCATACATACATAAACATATATGTACCCTGCTCGCAGGACAGGTATACACATATCATAAATGGCCAGGAGATCTCATAATCATAATCATAAACAAAGTGGGGACGCCGTGGATCAATCACACCTCCACAGAAAGTGTCATGCCATCGGTGCCTCGATGACACGCCCATGGTACCTCCATGAGTAGTTAAAAAAAACTCGGGCATAAGAACGAAACGAAACGAAACAAACCATATCATATCATAGTCATCATATCATATCCAAATTCAAGTATCATATCAAAAGATCATATCAACGAAGCATATCAAACGAATCATATCAAAGGATTATATCGACGAAGCATATCAAAGCAATTGAATCAAGTCAAGGATCAAAATGTCATGAGGAGTCCCTAGTGAAAAGGGATAGAATATCTGTACCTTAACGCAATGAAAGGAAAGCAACGAATGAATGAACACAAGGAACAACGTCACGTCTTCTTCAACGAATCTACACGGATTAGGGCCCATAATATACTTATTAGTTCATTAATGTTATAACGGATTCTATTACTTATTATTAACTACATTATCATATTAGAGTTTACTTGGGTTAAGTGATCAATACATAGGTTTTATATGTGTTTCAAATCAATAATTACTCTAGTTAAGGTTTAAGTGCGCCGAAACAGATTTTTGGCTTTATAATGCAATCTGAGTCAGTTTCTTATGAATTTAAAGGCATATCAAAAGAGCTCAAATAATTATGAGAAAATTCCCAATTGTTCCCATATCAGTTAGGTAAGTTCACAAATTTTTGCAGATTTTATTTCAAAGCATAAGTGTGGTTTAAAAATTCGTCTCTCCAGACCTGTCCAGAAAATTAACTGCACATATATGCAGAAAGTTTGCTTTTGGTTAGCCCATTTATACACTTCAGAAAAATCTACGAAAATTCCAGGAAGTCACACATAACCTATATTTTACCCCTGTAAAAGTGGACCTTCTAAATCCTTATGGTTTCGAAACTAAAAATCAAAAACACTAACTGAATTTCCAGACTCATTTACTCAGATTTGACAACTATCTCAAAAATCAAAAGGTTACCTTCCCGATCTCCAATGACCCCGAAATTTGATATTCAAGTAGTACGCACCCTGAACTTAGTTTTAGATTCAAGAATCAAGCAAAACCATGTTGTTATTATAAAGTTATACCCCTTGCAATTCATCCCAAAATCTGGACAGCATACTCACATGAAATCACACCCAAATCCTATACCTTTATAACGATACAAAACCAACTCAAAGCGACCAAATGTTTTACTAACCAAAACCACGACTCTAATCCATTTTAATCAGATTATAAAGTGTTTACGAATATTTTTTAACACACGTTAAGCTGCACATGTAATCACACACACGACATAGAAGATAAACGAGCCCCAAATGTGTTTCAACGAGACAGAATTAAGGCGAGACAAACATAGGCAAAAACCATCTTAGCGAGGCAAGGTAAAGGGCAAAAGAACATGGGCAAGGCAAACAAAAGTGGTGAGCGAGGGGTTGCAAAGGAGCAGCAAACAATCACATGACAAACACTACTAAACCGCCATATTGTTACCTGTAAACTTCAGGTTCTAAACTCACTCAAACGTCACATGAAAACAGCCCTCACAACCAGTCTTTAACGAGACAAAAACACAACCAAACTCCCACACGAATCATGGTTTTCTCGTTAGTAAAACAGCCTACGGTTTCTAATTTTGTGATTCTATTTAATGCTCATTCATACTAGGTTTTAGAGCTCGTATTGTATAGTATCTTTAGTCAACGCAAAGCTAGAATTAAGACACCAAAACATTCACCCAAACCGTGACACAAAAACAGTTTCACAAGAGATATACGTTTGCTATTTCATGCAGGTTTTTAACGATGCAAGTAATTATATTAACATGGTTTCATTGATATCTTAGCATAGTCATAGTTCTTGTTTAACATGTGTTAAGTCGAATTGAAAGAGAACAAAGGAACCCAAATAACCTGATGTCGACTCGTAAGAAAGAAAAACGAATAGGAAGGCAACTAGGCTCGTATCAACAGGCCTCTCCAACGACTTCTACTTCTACTTGGCACCAACACCTTCTTGTTTCTACCCTTGACAGAAAAAAAGGGTGTCTGATGTGTGTGTTTCTTGGTTCGGTGTAAACAAAGAATAGGAATGGAGGTGTAATATATATTTTGTGGAGAAAAAGGCAAAGCGTGTTTACTTCTTTGGAAAGTCGTGTCTAGTATGATAAGGGATGGTTTTGTTTGTCGTGTGATGAGCTGAATAAAAGATATATGCAAATCTTTTATTTCTTAATTATACAGTATTCTCTCATCCTTATCTCTATACATAACCGACTAAGAGATATAACAACAAATTGGTTCCAGTTAAGGAAAGTAGTAGAAACATGTAGGACACTAAGGAAAATATGTATAATCGTTTGTAATAGGGATTTAGGATATAACTCAGATTTTTGTAACTTAGTGTATGATTTAATTAATTTTAGGATTTAATTAGTGTGTATTTTAATTAAAAGGTATAGTTTTTACCTGACATAGTTAATTTCATACTTGGGACGAAATTTCAAAATGGTGCAAAAATTATGGTTCAAAATGCCGGGTTTTACAACTCTTCCCCTCTAAAAATAGAATTTCGTCCACGAAATTGAAGTCGCAAAAGTCTGACGGATTCGTACCAATCACGAAAAGGAATGACAATAATTAGTCTCACGCTCGTATGTGTTTTTCCAACAAAATCTTTACAACATAATTTTTTAATTTTTTTTTTTTTTTCTCATGACTCGATCCCGATAAACTCGGATAGCCCCAGGCTCTCCACATAACACAAATCATAATAAATATGACCTAACGAATGCAAAACAAAAGTGTATCAGATGACAGATGACAGATGACTGACAGATGAAATCCTACAAGGAGATGCACGAAACACATATTCCTACGAAGCAATTACGAAGATAGTACAAAACGATAAATCTTCATCCACTCCTACCGAATTCTGAACGAACAAAGGAACTAGCCAAAGTCGAAGAAATACAGATCGAATCATCAAACGTATCAAGAGCCTAATAAAGAGATGGGTAACATTTTCACGTTGACGTCCAAATCACGAATCAGAGTATCAAAACGTATCAGAAGGCATAACGGAATAGATAGACTAATCGTACGGATAAGAATGAGTCCAAGATCTAACGTGTCGCGAACTAAAACTCCTTCAAATGCCCAGATGTCTAACTCTTCTATATCTCTTCTGGAAGTGTGAACCAAAATGCGATTCTTTGTCACGATCACTGCAAGTGCGGCATGTAGCTTGAATAATTTTCTGCCGAAGGAAATTCTGCCGATCTTCCAACCAAGTCGTCCTAGTCAATGCTCCACTGTACTCCACTCGTGTTTTCCTTCCTACTGTGCGTGGAAATCTCCGATGTAGTCACCACCGTCTTCATGCCATCCCATCCAACTCCTACTTCAAGACTCTATACATATTAGTACAACTAAGATGAATAGAGTTGATAGAACTGTGTGCTTTACTTCAAACTGATTCCTTCCATCTTATAACATAGAAATGTCAACACCAAAACGAAGGTGATCCTCGTGTTTCTCTTTCGTCTCTGAATACACTAAAATGTCATAAAATGACAATTTGTCCAAATATTCATGAAAAACACGATTCATCAAATCCATAAGAATAGTCGGAGCAGTAGCCAATACAATTGGCATCACCAATATACATGAAGACCATAACGAACATGAAAAGGAATTCTAGGAATATCTCACCCTTCACACAAAACATGATACGATTAAGCTTCCAGAAGCCAACCCACAACCACCAGCATCCTTCTCTACAAACAAAATGAAAGTACATCAAAGATACACACTTGCACCAATGGAACCCCTTTCTAGAAGCTGGCTCTTCAATCTTTCTCTTCCACTGATGTCAATTAATGCGGAGTTTCAGAATTAAGCAAATGTCGCTCTTATACAGATAAGTTCCCAAATCACCCAACTTACTGTTCTCAGGCACTGCTCAAAATATCGTATGACTCCAATAAGTTCAAGTTATATGATGTAACTATTATCACGTTGGCCAGGCGTCATAATACTTGCATCATATACACATGCCTTTATTGCAATCACATTCTACCTCGAGTCGTGACAAAACAAATTCTCATAACCAGATCAAAACAACTTCATACCCAGGTGGTAATCTTGGTAGTTCATCATTAAATACATCTCAAAATTTCAAATAACCGAATAACTCTCAAGGCAAGTTTCATCAAACGAAGTATCTTCTCAACTGCGAGAGGTTAACGCACGAGTTTTCAAAACAAAGGTGATCATAACCAATTATTAGGTGGAGGACATGTTACAAAGTTTCAAGTTGCTCAAATCGCCAAGGATGACAATTGTAATATGACAGTTGTTAGCATCAGAATGCTCAGTCAATAAGCCCATATCTAGAAGAATGTCGAATCGAACATCTCCCTCTTAAATAGATTAGCAAAATGAAAATCATCTCCAAATACCTCCAGAACGCATCGAACGAATCAGATATTCATGATGGAAGGTCACAAGATTATCAAAGAGATAGATTGGGTAAGGTCAAAATCAATAATGGAGAAGGAATCTTAATACGCTTATCAAAAGCAAGAGGAAACACAGAAAGTGTCGAACACGTCATACATACGCGAATTCCCTGAATGAACGAAAAGGCATCTAAATGAAGCAAAGATCGAAGTCGGAAGAAAATGATAATCCTCAAAAAGTGAAACTTATAAGGCATTACTACGAAGTCTCAAAACATACTAAACTTATGTTGCATAAATCTTCTGAATCTCCGGAATGAATGTTCTTGAAAAGGCTTAACTAAAAGCAGAGGCAGAATCAGAGTAATGCGGAAGCAAGATGACTAACCAACGTCTAATCTCATAATCTACCCCATCCTCACCGGTCATTCTAAAGTTCCTAAGGGGAGAAACCTAACGCAAGTCCTTCCAAGGTTAAACCGTAAGCTTCTAAAGTGCAAACCTAAGGGTCCAAATCTTCACAGGCCATAACTTAGGTACTACAAGTCGAAGCCTGGGCTCTGATACCATAACTATTTAAAATGCCGGGTTTTACAATCTTTGACCTCTAATGGTGGTTAAATATGTCCGTTAAAACCCCTCGTGTGTCTTGCAAGTGAGGTTAGAATAGTCATTTTACTACCACTTTTGTACCACGCACCAAATGCATCACTTCACTTATCCATATTTACATTACAAAAAGAGACCAAAATCACTTTCCAAGTAAAACTTGGAATTTGAGTTTCTAGGGTATAAGATGGTAAGATATGATTACAATTTAATTATGTAATATTTGATTTCCTGAAAAGAAGTTAATTCAATTCAAAAGATATGGTCAATGGAATTAATTATAGAATTCTAATTGGAAAAAAAAGATAAAGAACAATATTTCTACATTTAAAAAAAAAAAAAAAATGTTAGCCTTAAATTTTACAAAAGATTTAGATCGACAAAAACTTCCGGATATTGTACATTGTTTTTGGACGTCGATTAACCATTTTTCAACGACTCGTCGCATACAACTGACGCATGTGCCACACGTACAGTGACTTTGTAGTAAGAGTTACGATTTAACCCATGATTTATAAAAATACAAACCTTTTTTGAGCTTTAAATTAAAAAGCTCTTTTTAGTCCCTTCGATACCTTGAGCCATTTAAGTTAAGTTCTATTTGGCAAAAATTCTTAATTCAAAAGAGATATGAAGACAAACTTTTTCTTAAGTATATAAGTATTATTACAATTTATTTTACATTTCCTTTCTAGAAAAATTATTATTCAATTCAAAAGCGATATGGTCAAAGATAATTAGTTATAGAGTTTCTATGACGAAAAAAGCTAATGAACTTTTATATTATTTAAGAAAGATCAGCCTTAATTTCAAGAGCTCCTTTTAGAACTCTCAATTCCTTAAGCCACTCGAGGTATAAGGTGATCTACTGGTTGGTGTTTTTGTTTGACAATGTTGCTCATCTTCTTCTTGTACTTCAATTTTTATATTGTTGGGAAAAAAAAAGTAGATGACTGGTTTTAGTATGCTATATATCCCAGAAACCCTTTTTCGATTTAATTTTGATAACCTAGTAGTTTAGGAAAAGGTATATTTTTATGATGTTGTCAAAATTTTGTTCATTCGTTAGATGCATATTGAAATGGACTTCTTTATTGACCAAAAAAAAAAAAAAAAATGAAAGAAAATTTTAATTCAAAACTATTAACCTAAATAAAACAAATGTTCTAATAATTTTCATGTAACACAGATGAAGATCACGGTGATTGAAACAAGCATGGTNTTTTCTAATAATTATCCTGTAATACAGATGAAGATCACGGTGATTGAAACAAGCATGGTGATTCCAGCAGATGAGACACCACAAATAAAGTTGTGGAACTCAAACCTCGACCTTGTGAGCCCATATCTCCACACCCCAAGCGTGCATTTCTATCAGCACAGTGGGGCTGCCAACTTCTTTGACACAAAAATGATGAAACAATCTTTGAGTAAGGCTTTGGTTCCGTTTTACCCTTTGGGAGGGAGATTAAGTAAAGACACAGATGGTCGGATTGAGATTGATTGTCAAGGACAAGGTGCTTTGTTTGTGGAAGCAGAATCTGACGGTGTGATCGATGGTTTGAGTGATTTTGCACCTATACTTGAGCTCCGGAAACTTGTCCCAGCAGTCGATTACTCCCTAGGAATTGAATCCTTTCCTCTACTCGTGTTGCAGGTAACATCTGTTTCATCATGTCAAAACACAAGCTATGTATATTGAAGTACTTCATTGTTATATACATTATATAGCTAGCTAGAAACAAATCAACACAAATCACTTTTCAATTTCCATAAGGGACTCAACCCTAAATGTTTTCATGTTCCAATTTATAACCATTTAAACACAAATTGTAAAAAATGTGTCATGCAGTACTCCTTCATACATCTTTAAGTATATAATACTACAAAAACTAACTCATACAACAAATAATACAAAATTCATACAACCAGTCTTCAATACACCAAAATTTTGTAACATTATGTGTGGAGATTGTTAACTTATACCTAAAATTGATGGAAAATAACGAATTGCACAAGATATACTTCATTTTTGGAAAATGGGGATAACTGAAAGAAGATCATGATATGATGTTGTACGGTTGGCGACTATGCCAATGACCGCCAAATATTCAAGTGGTCTATGACGGTGTCGGTGATTGGTGACCAGTGGCGGAGCTAGAAAAAAAATTTGTGGGAGGGCCGAAACAAAATTTTTTCGGAAAACATTAGATGGGAGGGCCGAGTTGAAAAAAATAAAATTTTAACACATGAAATCGCGAAAAAAATACACTAACGGGCTTAAGCTTAGGGGGCTGGGACCCTTTCCGGGCCTCACTAAGCTCCGCCCTTGTTGGTGACGGTGCCGATCCGCTGGAGAAACCTAGAGTTTTATATTTTCACAGTAACTCTCAAGTAGTGATTAGAGCATTGTTACCATTACGTTTCGACAAAATAGCTTACAAAAAACATAATTATTATATGGGGTTTTTCTAACTTGTATCCTACTAGGGCACAAGTTAAGCACATCAAAAAATACAAAAATACTAATTAGGGGGCTCACAAAAAAATACTGAGGGAGACACAAAATTCATGGGTCATTAAGTACTTTTTGTACTTTGCAGTGGGTCCCTGTGTACTTTTAGTGTGCTTAACTTGTACCCTTAGGGTACAAGAGAAAAACCCTAATTATAATAGTAAGGCCGGGTGTAATGGGGTGGGTGAGGATGTGTTGTTCCCCTACTCCACCCCAAGACCGGTATTGCTTATTACGAACCACAGTGAGGAAGCGTTGCACGTCCTCGTTTTTGTAAGAAGTCGGTCTATCAACTGACCGAGTTGTGGAGAAGCTTGTCTTGTGGGTGTGTGCAAGTATATTGTAGGTACATTAGGTGTTGAAGTTAGCACTCACCGAATAGATGGTGATTTTGGTGGTGGAAAAGAAAGCTATATAGTGCTAAGTTGGGGATATTGATATTTGTCAACATTACACTCATCCTTATTTACCTTCAACAAGTAAAAGTGTTAGTCACTAAATTTAATATCTAACCTTTGTCAACCAAATGTTACAGTAGATAAATGGTAACTTTCAAAACACCCCCTTAAAGTTTAATAAATTATTATATTAGTCCTTAAACTCAATGTTTTTATACTTTCACATACTTTTGAGTTTAATATTATACCAAATTGTCAAATTTACACTTAAAGTAATTAAACTATATCTTTCTACTCCTTATATATTTAGTGATATAACAAACTAACCCTTAAACCCATCATGTTTTATATTTCTACTCTTTTATATATTTTTTCTATTATTTTTAACACATTTTTTCAGAAAATTTTAGAAATGTTATAACTTATCTCTAGCTACAAAACAAACGTTTTTGCACCCGTGTAATGTTACATTTTAGCACACCTTAAGCTTACCGTTATAATAAATTAACCTTTAAACCCGTTAAACTCTATAATGTAGCTATTTTAGATCATTTTCTTATTACTCCAATATTGTTTGATACTCTTTATTGAAAAAACAAATTTTCGTTAAACATTTATAACACAAAGTGAGTCAAGTTGGATATAAGCGTTAATTTGAGTTGCAGTTTTGCAAATTTCCCTTGTTATACATACTATACAAAGAATTAAAAATATAACCATTTTACTAGTTAATTTCCTTTGAGTTAATAATTCTGAGAGTTTTACAATTAATTTTAGTGATCTATATAATGTCACTTTAATTTTAACATTTAGTAACCTTGGGTTACTGTTCATAAATAATTAGTGTTGCAAAAATCGGCCAACTCGGTCGATTAATCGCTGCTCGGCCATGAAACTTGGTGAGTTTTACAAGGTAGTCGGCCGATTAATCGGCTATTACAAGGTAATCGGCCGATTAATCGGTTAAAAATCGCTACTCGGCCATGGACCGCCTCAGTACCGATTCACGATTTTTGCAACATTGAAAAAATAATAATTCTCGGTTTGTAAATGCCAAACAAACCCCCTACCTTTGCTATAAATACAACTTACTCATCACATTTATTAAATTTATATTTCGTACCATCCTATGTTTAGTAATATAACAAATTAACCCTGAAATCTATTAATTAAACTCTATATATTTACTCTTCTTTTTAAATGAGAATGCAGCACGTTACAAATGTCGATGCTTAAACACCCACCGCAACGCACGAGTTAACAACCCTCGTTAGACGACTACATATGATAAGTATCGTAGGTATATGAAAACAATGAGTCCTGATGACGTATAGTCTACACCGGGTCATGAACCCGTTTGGTAAACAATACCCACACGCAAGCCCACTACGCGTGGGCCAGTTTCATACTAATTGGACTACCAATTAGACGGCTTTGGCCCACGAGGCCCAAGCCCAATGATTATTTAGGAATGTGAATAAACGATATCTCCTAATTATAGGATGTATATCAAATACCCGCGATACGCGGAACATACCAAGGTTTGCGGAACACGAAACCAACAAGGATTCGTGTCTATATATAGAGGGCATTATAACTCCAAAGGTACGACTTACAAACCCTAAATCTTACCCTTAAAACACGATTACTTACTCTCATCGCTGGAGGATACATCCGGCGGAGCACCTCCCTCGATAGCCTAACGGCGTTTGTTGCTTCTTACTTAGTGCGCCACCGGTACTCACCGCACAACCATACTCCCACCACACACTTGATAAACCCGCACGATCCACAGGAACCCAACACCAGACCCACCCCACCCTCTTCTGTACCTCACAAGTGGCTCCATCCATGGGACCCAACCACTAAGGATAGAATGAGCAAACCACAAACAACTTCATGCAAGGGAAGCTCGCAATTGTATAAGACGCGTAGGTGACCCTCAAGGGGACCCATACCCTGATGCCTGCCCCCTAGGCAACAACACTGGGACACCAGTGCGCTGGGCCGCAGGAGTTAGAAACCAAACCCCCCCACCCCCACGACTCTCCCATCCTGTGGACGTCCACTACCCTCCTCGCAACTGCTCAGACTACTAAAGTAAAGTCCAACTTGAGGACTTTCCAGCGACCTCTCTTTACCACCACCACCCAAGTAAGCAACCACTGTGGAAACAAGTGCCAAAGCGCCTGATCGCGAGAGTGAGGCTCCACACATTGGAGATGGTATTCTGCGCTGCGAGGAACATGCTCAAAGAAACCAATGTTAAAAAAATCTTGTAATCAACAAAATTCTTCGCGCATTGAACACACCTCCTGCAACCGAGAGAGCGCCAGGAGGAGGTAAGGAGTCGGGCTCGATTCAATGGAACTTCCCCCACCACGCTAGACAAGAGCCGCGACATAACAAGAGCGCGTCAGTGTTCCGAACCTAACCATCGACACGCCGTCAAACTCACATTACTCGTAGGAACCACAGGCGATACAGTGAGAGGGCAAACCTAGCGTCCACACCAGATTGGTGGTCGCAGAGTCCAACGACACGGTTGGGGGAGGACAGCACTCACCAATGTGAGGAATCTTTCTAGATCTAGAAGAATCCACGATGACTTAGGTGGGACGGGATATCACCTAAAAAGATTCTCAAGCTCCAACGGCCCCGAGGCAAAAACTGGCGGCAAGCCGGCCTCAGAAAACACGACTCTTCCCTCAACGATAGATCCTCGGACAACCAGAGGGATAGCGATACCGGACCTGGAAGTCCAGAGAAACGACGTCCGTGAGGAACGGATGATGACATATCCCTTCCTTGGCGTCGCCAAAAGGTTGGTGCGTTCTCAAGGCGCATCAGCGATTATTCAGACAACAAGAAAAGGCGCATGCCTTCCAACGTCAAAACATATGATGGAACGGGTGACCCCGATGATCACCTAAAAATTTTCGAATCCGCTGCGGGCATCGAAAACTGGCTACAACCTGTGTGGTGCCATATGTTTAATTCCACGTTGGTAGGGAACGCGCGAACTTGGTTTAGCAAACTTCCACGAAGAAGTATAAAAGGGTATGAAGAGTTGCGGAAAGCATTCCGCTTGAACTTCACACAAAGAAAGAAGTACGCTAAGGACCCAGTAGAATTGGCTAGGATCAAACAACGCCAATGGGAGTCTACGAGCGCCTTCATGGAGCGCTTCAAAGACGCATGCCTACACATCAAGGCATGTCCTGAAATACTAAAAATTTCAGGATTCATGAATGGGATCACCAACCAAGACCTTATCAAAAAATTAAATGATAAAGTCCCCCAAACATTCGACGAACTGATGAAGCGTACAAGGTCTTTCGTTCAAGGAGAAGCCGCCGTCGCGGACAGTAAGAAAGCATATTCTAACTACAGGCCGCAGGAACAGTCAAGGAGACAATCCAATGACCAGGGCGGCAATCGCAACAAAGGCTATCGCAATGACGGAGGTACACGGGGTAACGACAAGTATACCCCGCTGATAAAAACTCCTAGAGAGATATTCGCAACAGAGGGAG
>LBNU01025237.1:15989-64470 GCA_014162995.1 Artemisia annua
ATTTTTATTAGTAACTTCAAGAGATCCACCAAGATTGGTGATGTTTAGGACCCCATGACGCCCTAAGAAGGTGTATGGTAGGATTGGGTACTTGTGGAGTTGATTTGAAGTAGTTTGGTTAAGTTTTGAACAAGTTATAAACTAGAAAAATCTATTTTTGACACTATATAATAAGGTTCTGTCCTTAAATGCAAAACGTGGCAAAATCAGTGGGTTTTGGGTAATTTTTTTACCAAAGATTTAGAAAATACATTCCGAGACGAAACTATGGCCGAAAACGGGGATAAAAACGAGTTAATAACGAAGGAGATATGATTTTCCGAAGTTTAACGACGAAAAGTGTTTTTCAGAAAAATAAGTGAGCTGTTGGGCAGTTTTATTGGGCTAAAATGAGTCGTTTAACGTAACCAAGCTAAGCCGAAATACTAAAAATATATTAGTATGTTGTCCCACGATTCCGGGGATATAAAGAACGTAGAAAACAAGCTTATAACGAAAAAGATACAAGCGTTTGAACTTAGACGATTTTTACAAATTTCCATCAGCTTTTCTATTATTATTTTGCCGCAAAACTGTCTTTGCGAGACACCACTTTCTTGACTGTTTTTATTTATGATCGGTTCAATTTGAGTCCGAGCCGTAGTTTTATGAAATCAAGATCTTCCAACAAACTTTTCAAATCAGTTGGCCGTTCGTCGAATAGACTTATAACGAATAAACTACGACCTCATCTATATACCCGATAAACTATATATATATATTTTGACATCTTTTACTATAATGAATTTTCTAAGTGTTGAACATAATACTTTCAAGTAACAACAATAAGAGTCGATTTTCTCATCGATCGAGATCCGTATCACCAAAAGTTAAATAACACGAATTCAAGATATTGTTACAAGGTTTTCAAAAACGCCGAGTTTTATCACTAACCATTAACGTACAACATTTCGCGACTTGTTTTGTGAGGCCATCTTGGGCATATTTACAAGTAATAAAAATGATATTATTGCGACGAAAACCTNACTGCTTTTCTTTATGATCGGTTCTATTTGAGTCCAAGCCGTAGTTTTATGAAATCAAGATCTTCCAACAAGCTTTTCAAATCAATTGGCCGTTCGTCGAATAGACTTATAACGAATAAACTACGACCTCATCTATATACCCGATAAACTATATATATATTTTGACATCTTTTACTATAATGAATTTTCTAAGTGTTGAACATACTACTTTCAAGTAACAACAATAAGAGTCGATTTTCTCATCGATCGAGATCCGTATCACCAAAAGTCAAATGACACGAATTCAAGATATTGTTACAAGGTTTTCAAAAACGCCGAGTTTTATCACTAACCATTAACGTACAACATTTCGCGACTTGTTTTGTGAGGCCATCTTGGGCATATTTACAAGTAATAAAAATGTTATTATTGCGACGAAAACCTTATATTTGCCGATAGAACACCAAATAAGGATCGTGGAATACCGTTTCAACATATTTACATAAAAAGTGGTTATTAACTTAACGAGACGTCAAAAACGTATTTGTCGACGATAAACGTAATTTTCAANCTCAAGATATTGTTACAAGGTTTTCAAAAACGTCGAGTTTTATCACTAACCATTAACGTACAACATTTCGCGACTTGTTTTGTGAGGCCATCTTGGGCATATTTACAAGTAATAAAAATGTTATTATTGCGACAAAAACTTTATATTTGCCGATAGAACACCAAATAAGGATCGTGGACTACCGCTTCAACATATTTGCATAAAAAGTGGTTATTAACTTAACGAGACGTCAAAAACGTATTTGTCGACGATAAACGTTATTTTCAAAACTAATGAGTGGTATCGATAACATACGTAGTTACATGTGTAACATTATTTCATTTCTTACATTAGATCATACCATTCATGTTAGGTTACGGTTAGAGATCGTGCCTCATTTATGTGTATTCACTTTTGTCATCGTAGCTATCGTACCAGGTGAGTTCATAACCCCTACTTTTACAACTGTTTTGGGGAAAGATACATGCTCCTTACTATTTAAATTCAATGCTTGTTTTACTTGAACGCGATTCGTTTTCTCAAACATTACTGGATGGTTGAAGCACTTGATTTATTACTTGAATACATTAAAAATTACTTATTCCATCCTTAATTTCTTTCTTATGAACACAAGTTCTTGCTTTTGCGGAAATAAATATAAAACTGTTACTTTGCCTGAGTTACCTATTACTGCCACTGAAGTCCCCTTTATCATGAACCGTTAATTACATGCGTGTGAGCGCGAATGCTGTGGATAGATCTATTTGGGTTGACACCCCGTCCGAGTTGGTCGCGCCAACCTGTCAAACGGACGCATATCATTCGGACTACTTCCGAGTGTCTGGCAAACACTTAATTGGGGCATTTTATGCTTGATTGCATACGATTACGTCGAGCTTCGGGGTCATGAGCTTTAGGCACGGTATACCTTATTTTTAGCTGTGACATTGTATTTGTTATATTGTCTTGCTACTGAAAATCTCGGGTTCCGCAAATGACTTGTTTACTTAAACATATTACTTTTGGCAGTGGGTTGTAAACACACAGGTTACAAGTCTCTTATGGCGGGACTTGTAACTGAGTGGATTTACGATGCCTTTGCTGGGAAATACTTGATTTCTGGAAACACTTGTTTACGGGAAATACTTGTTTACTTAAAACTATGAACTCACCAGCTTTATGCTGACGTTTTAGCATGTATTTTCAGGTTTTAAGCAATGGCACACTACAAGAGGTTTTGGCAGGGCATGGCATGGTCATAGAAGACTCTGATATTCTTATGGGGACCATTTTAAACTATTTTAAGGGCCTACTTCCGCACAAATTTTAACAATGTAAATTCAATACTTTTGATTAAGCTATTTTATTCTAAATGATTCAAGTGAAAACCAATTTTGTACTTGTGCTGAAACACCAATTGAGTTACACCCCAGCTGCATGTATGCTTCCGCTGGACCCGATTTTGGGGGTGTGACAAAAAACCCTTAAAAATACTGTAGAATATGAGCTAGGGTTTTTCCCAAAAGTTGCACACTAATGAATGAAAATTAGAAATGTATATATAGATTTTACAAGCTGACGGCGTCACGTTCTATTGCATGACGCCGTCACCTCGCCGCCAAACTATAATTCTGATTGCTCAGATCCACTTCTGACGCCGTCCCCTTATAATTCTTCCAGGCCGTCTCCCTTTACCATATAACGTGACGGCCTAGGCGTCACAAACCGTGACGCCGTCACAAAAATTCTCTGGGGCATCTCGTGTAAACTTCGTATCCATTTCTTTGTCAAAGCGTGACGCCGTCACCTAGCAGAACGTGATGCCGTCAGGTACTGTTTTCGGCATATTTTGAGACTTTGTCGTTTTCTTCACTTTTAGGCTCCAAAAACGTCCAAAATGCTTCCTTTTCCAGAATTCCTCTTCAAAGTACCTAAAATGACAAAAGGAACGATTTAGGGCAATATTTGATCAAATAATTACGGATTAGGGCTTAAATGACCCCTTAAAAGCGGTACACTTTTCGCTTCATCAAATACCCTTACACTTGAGATTTGCTTGTCCTCAAGCAAATTCGCTTTTATTCCAATCAAAATATGAGCTAGGGGTCATTTAACACGAATATAAAAGTAATTACAACAAATAGTCATTCAACCCTAGTCATAATAAGCACGGAAATCATACACTAGCACCTCACAAATAGTGTTTGGATACTCTCATCTCTCGGGTGTTATAAACCTATATAACTAGATGGAAATGGAAGAAATATCACTTACTACCTGTCATAGCAAATAGATTACCATAGGCTTGGGCATGGATCAAAATCCTCCTCCACTAGGCGTAAGCACCTAAGATAAACTATCAAAGAGGGCTTTACATGGGTTGTAACGTTGGGTGTAGGGATATGATAACATGGTTTGGTTGGAATGAAGGGTATTTTTAGTGGTGGCGAGCTAATTATCTTGATCAAATACATGCACAAAGTGGCGTTGCTATCACATCCCGTGATTTTCCCTCTGATTAAAACGTTATTACAACGAAAATTAACCATTTTTACCCATGAATTTTTTTTATATACTTTGACAATCACAACATTTTCACCAGTTACTTTGAAACGGTATTCAAATGTGCTTTAAAAATCTAAATATTGCAAATAACTTAAAACGTTTATATTTAATAAATATACGTTTTGTCAATCAACCAAATACGTGTTTTATAATTCCCGAGCCTACGAAAATGTCCGTGAATACTCACTAATATTATTGGGCCTCGACCCAACTTTACTAAATGGGCCTACGAGACCCATTGGGCCTCAACCCAATACATACAACACCAAACGGACTCTTTATATTGTTTTCTTTCTTTTGGGCCTGCACCACCAAACGAGCCCAACATTTCCAGGCCCAACCGCACCTTTATGTTATTTTCACTAGTCGCGAGTAACTTTCAGTTAGACCATTTTATTTTAAATTCCGACTAACAACATGACACATTTTATACACTATAAAAAGTGTGAAATGAGGACACATTTTCTTTAAACACGATAAATTGATAAATGATATTTTTCCCCCTTTCAGTGACCTTTTTCTGTGTGTCATATACGTATTAAACAAGTTAATATTCAACAAGCTCCTTGTTTTGTTCGCTCAAATTACAATATGACTTTTCAAATAGAAATTTAATGACAAAATGTTATCTGAATACAGGAAGGCAATCAAGTAGAGCATAACTAATATTAGTGACATACTGACATGTATTTAAATTAAGAGTTAAGATGTAGTACTCATTTTCTCCATTCACATTTCACTTACAACTCTTGTATAACTCTCACAAGTGTCTTTGTACATTCTGTGGTCACATAAACATTTATCATTTGGAGTCACAAAATAAACAACATAAACCGACCCTTGTCTTTGTTTCTGTGTGTAGACTAAGCCAAGGACAAGGACCACAACCATGAGATGCTTCTTACAAGTTTTATGACATACTACTAGTACCTTTTGTTATTGGACCACTGGATATACTCGTATAAGCTAACCAAATCGACCTTTAATTCTCTGTCTTGTTTCTTTGTGTCGATCACAAGGACCAAGGCAAACCAAGGACCACTCTTACAAATATATGACGCACCCTTAGTACCATACTCTTACACAACCGGTCCCCTCTTGCTCTTGTAGTCGACTAGAACAAATAACAAAGGGCCAAGCGAATCTCTTACACTCACACACAAACTCTTACAACTTGACACAAGCACCCAATTCGACCACCCATGCTCTCCAATCATCTCAAGACATTCCTAATCGTATTGTCAGATGTCAGATGTTGTCAGGAACTATTTCACACTTCTCATTATCCCTACAAGCATGTATGGTGTCGATTGGATGATTTGGGTGGCTACATGAAATTCTTCGATCCTAACACTCAACCTTACCTTGTGTTCACACGCTAAATTCACTATATAAAGGTTGCATGCAATTTCGTTTACTCACACACAAACACATCAAACATTTCACTTTCTTTTGATTGCTGTTGGACGAGAAGGAGAGGAGAAGAACCAGGAGGTGCAAGTGATCATTCTTACAAGTTCTAAGACATTTGGGTAGCTACGTGACAAGTACAAACCCTTGGCGTTATCTTTGCACGCTCGTCCCATTTTCCATTCCGTTTCATTAGCTTCTTTCCCCACCCTTTGTGGTGCCGTAAGTCTTTCCATCCATTCTCATATAACATATTACATCTTTATTCTCATCGTAGCAAGCTTTTGTTTTATTATAATGTGTTCTCGTTGAGCACTTTATATAAGAAGTGGCATCACAATTCCTTGCGTGGCTATGCATGAAGTGACAATATATATATATAGCTATTGAAAACATATATAACCATTGTACAAAACAAAGATGTCAAAAAACCTCACCCACTGTTAAAAACTTGGCTTGATAAGTTTGACTTGAACTTGTTAAGGACTTGGGTTATGTGGAGTCAAAACCCACTGTGGTCGAGCCACAGTGGGATTGTCATGATGCGTTTGTCGAGTATTGGGTCCAAGTCGAACGTTGTTTGTATCAAACCCAAACCAACCACATAAATGAGCTATAAAGCCCAACCCATGTTACCAAGTGCTTATTAATAATCAAACTACATTTTAAATGTTTCTTTTAGCATAAAAGAACTATTGAAAACTTACATAAAGCGGATTAAGGTTTTTGTTTCGTTTTGAACGAGTTGGGTTTTGTCTTGTTTTGAGTCGTGGTAAACATAAGGATAAATTGGTGTTATTTTGAGCTTGGTTTAGTTTGCACGAATGGAACCCAACTACTCATTTGGAGATAAGAAAACAGTTTTTGGAAAGAAACACAAAACTCAAATGCATACTCATGCACGTTGTAAACTCAGAAAGATATAACAATTTTTAACACGGAACTGAAAGACAATATAAATAAACTGTTGGGAAATAATACATTAAAGATGGGCTGGTCTGATGGTTTGGGCGTTGGCATGTTAAGTGAGAGGTACATGGTTCGAACCCTGCCTCTGTCCTTTTTGCCATTTTTGTTATTTTTGCAACTTATATTAATTTGTACACATTCAGTCCACAACTTCTAACAACTTGTCATTTTTCTTAAAACTTATATAAGTTTCTTTATTAAACTTTACATTTCAGCCCTCTAGTTTTAGACTTGACACTTCTTTCCTAAAAACTTTCATAAGTTTTATAAACTTATACATTTTACTATCCTTCTATCTAAATAAATGTGTTTAACATAGTGGTTATAAAACATATAATTAACGTTATTAAGCGGTTAACTTGAAAATATATCAAGAAATGATTATTTCTCAAAACTCATCGATTCATTTAATTAAAGATAATTGACATTTACTACAAATTCATCATTCACCAACTTTGGATACATATCATTAATTCATGAAGAAATAATAAACGATACTTATACAAAAAGACAAGTTATATAGTATATAACTTTGTTCTTGAACTTTAAGCATTTTACCACGCAAGCCACCTCTGCCACGAGAATCATTATGACATCCGACATTATGTCAAATCACAATTCTCGATAAGTCAAACTTATCCCAAACTTCTATAATTATTCAGGTTATCTTGTGAAGTCATTTCACTACTGACAATTACTTATTCTCTGTCTGCCATTCCACTCAGGTGAGTCATAGCCCCTACTTTTCCTTGTTTTATAATTGTTTTATAAACATTTTGGGGGAGATACATGCTCAACTACTGTTTGTACTTTTACAAGTATTCGTTAATTGTTTACATATGACTGTGAGTTCCATAACCCCCACTCCTTTTACCTGTTTTAAATTGCTTCCGGGGGAAATTACAGGCTTATATTTTATATAAACTTTACTGGTTTACACATTTTATATCTCATGGAGAGATACCTGCTATAAACATGGTTACAAGTGACTTATCAACTGTATGCTATACTTGATTGCTATTGTCTAAGTTTGCTATTACCAAAAGTCCCTCGATCATGAACCTTAATCACTTGTAGGGTGAACGTAAATAGTTGTGGATAGATCTATTTGGGACTGACAATCCCCGTTTGGTTTGCTAGAGGAAAGCCACCGAATGCACTTTATTTGATGACGTAGGTTACTGGTAAATACCTATCTTGGGGGCCTTATTACTTTTTGTCATATTATTTATATGATTGGCTGTTAATCGTTGCGTGTCATGAGGCTTAGGGCAATAGAACCGTGGTACTGTGGTTGCAACAAAGTACTACAATGACTGATGTTATGGGCGTATTATGACTTAGCCCACTGTTTTATCCAATGACGAACTTGAGTTCACTATTTAGCAGAAAATCACTTTTACTTGACAAACCAACTATTTTTGGGTTGACCTACTTAGGGCAAACCAACGAACTATTTTTGGGTTGAGCCAGTTAAGGCAAAACAACGAACTATTTTTGGGTTGAGCCAGTTAGGGCAAACCAATAAACTATCTTTTGAATGACTTTGATTTTGATAATCAACTGTTTTGACTATAATCACTATGGATTTACTCACACTTCGATTTTGATAATCATCTGTTTTGACTATAAATACTATGGATTTACTCACACTCTGACTTTGATAGTAAATTGTTTATTATGACTATTATGGACTCACAAACTCTTTTGGAAATCAAATTCTTAACTTATAAACTCTATGAACTCACCCACCTTTATGTTGACGCTTTTAGCATGTGTTTATCTTAGGTCCATAATAAGCAAAGATGGCACGGAGGAGCGCGGATTCTTTTGAAGGCTATAAATTTTTACTATCATTCGAAAACTTATTTATTTAACTTTGAAAGCAACGGGACCTCATTTTGTAAAACTCTGGTATTTATAAAATTCGAATGATAAATCTTTAAAATGACTAAAATGATAATCATTTTCTACTATTAAGTTGTTGTGCTATAAAGTAACATCCGATCTAAATTCTGCTGCACTTTTTGAAAATTGGGGGTGTTACAGTTGCTAAGCCAAGACTCGACTCGACTTAAGCTAATAATAAAATAACAAAAACATAAATAAAGATAAAAGGAAATGGGATGGTAGTCCGTATGTTTTTTCTACTTTTCCTTTTCCAATTTTTTTCTGTTTTTTCTTGTTTTTTCGTTTTTTTTTTNCATCCAAAATAATACATCATAGGGGCCTCGGTTCTCCCCTTACACTTGAACTTTTACATACTTTACAATAAACTATTCTAATGACTCGAATTAAGATAATTGAAAAACTTGGAGTACTTTAAAATATTAACGCACATATGGGGGTAATAATCGACTTCTTCCCCATTACTCCATTATATTAGTACTTTACCCATGAGTCCCAATCGTCCCAAAACAATATGTACAAGGATATGACTCGACTTAGCAACCATGTAAGTAATAAGATAATTAACTAAGGGTTTAACAAATGTTTTCACAATAATGCACTAAAGATGAGTGCATACAAGGTAGGCTAAGGCGATTTGGGTGTACATTTGGGTGGATTGTAAACAAATTCTTCCTTTAAGTAAAATGCTTAAAGTTAGAAACGAAAAGATAGGCTCGGAGGGGTGTACTAGGGGTATCGTGAAATGAGTACAACGCTAAGGTGTGGGAGAACTACTTGACTAATGAAGTCAATGTAATTATAATATGGGTATAAAACATGGGTTATCCTAATGCCTCTTATCATGTAGTAAATCTATCTACACGAATGTAGTCTCACATGTGGATTTGGGATGGTCCTAACGCAAGTTCTAGAATCTATAAGCTACCGGTACACACACAAGCATAAAAAATGAATGCTTTTCCTAACAATTCTAGGGGTGAACCTCACATATTTGGGGGGAAAAGTTTTTTGGGTGGTACAGTTTTTGTGCTAGTAATACAATTCCATATCCATGAGACGCTTATTCTTTCTAAAGTATCACTTCTAAATGTTGTAAAAATTTTTAAATTTGCGCTAAAATTGCCCTAACCAATGTTTCTCTCAGTTTTATTACACAAGTACCATTGAACAAAACAAAAATCAAGCGTAATTGCATTTTCTAAGGCGCTTTCATTTACCCCCTTACACTTAAACCGAACATTATCCCCAATGTTCACATAAAAGATGTAAAAGTAGAGAAAGAAAGAATGAAACAAATACTTCCCTGATTTTTGGCGTGGATCGTGTGGTAACATGGTTAGATCTTCTTCCAAGATGATGTAAAAGCTCCAAGCTCAAAGCGACTCGAAAAGCTTGATGTCATGAACTTGATTCCATCTTCATCTTCTTGTCCAAAATAACCTGTTAAACCTGAGAAAAAAAACTAGGCAAACCTCGTGTAAAATTGGCGGCAAAATCTATATAAGGATATAATGCTTGTGGAATGAAAATTTTGCAGATTCCTGGAATTAGAGGTGCAGTAATTTTTATAATCCGGCAGAAAAACTAAATTTTAAAATGTTTTCTGAAATTCAAAGGCTGACGCCGTCAGAATTGATCTGACAGAATTCTTATGTTTAGTTTCCAGAAAATTTCTAGAAAAACAAATGATGCACAGAAGTTTGTTGAAGCAGCAGTTTGAAACTTTTACTGTTGGAGAAAGAGAAGGGCTTGATGCTGCTTATGAGAGATTTCAAAATCTTCTCAGCATGCTAGAGATACATGGTGTAGATGTATCTACTGAAGATGCAAACTTGAAGTTCCTAAGGAGTCTACCATCTATCTGGCATGTCATTGCTACTATGATCAGAGGTCAACCTGATTTGGCTACTATGGACTTTGATGATCTCTACAATAACTTGAAGGTGTATGAGCATGAGATGAATGGTAAATCTGGTTCAACCTCACACAATATTGCTTTTGTGTCATCTGCAAAAACAAGCAGTACTTCCACTAAAAGTACTGCTTATCCTGTACAAAGTACTGTTGGTGATGTTTACACAACTATGACCACTACCACTTCACCACCCTCAAACAACATCAATTGTGATGATGTTGTGTGCTCATTCTTTGCTCAGCAAGCCACTTCACCTGTTACCTATGAAGAAGATTTGCTGCATATTGAAGAAGATGATCTTGAAGAAATTGACATTAGATGGCAAGTTGCTATGATTACTGCTAGGATCAAGAAGTTCATGAAGAAAACAAGAAGAGGCATTGATTTCAAAGCCAAACAGGGTATAGCATTTGATAAGTCTAAGATTGAATGCTTTAATTGTCAAAGGACTGGACACTTTGCAAGGGAATGCAAGTTTGCTAAGTATCAAGCAAACATGAGGATTGAGAAACCCAAAACCAAGGTTGAAAAACAAGGAATTTTCTGAACCAAAACCAAAAGCTTTAGTGGCTCAAGAAAATCTATCAGAGGTTGACTGGAGTACTGAATTTGATGATGAACCAGTCACTCTGTCTATGGTTGCAATGGAGGAATTTGATTGGAGCACAGCTTTTGATGAGGAACCAGGATGTCCTACTTTGGATTCTACTGAAGATCTTGAAGGCTTTGATTGGAGCATGGAAAGTGAAGATGAACCTGTTCTGCTGGCTTTGGTTGCTACTTCACCTACTTCACCTACTGCAACTGAGGTATGCTCTAAGTGTAAAAATGTTTATCAAAAGCTACTTAATGACTATGTGTCTGAAAGAGATAAACATAATAAAGCTAGGACTGAAGTGCTTGGTTATCAATTGACTTTAGAGTCCATGGAAGCCAAAATAATAACACATGAAAATAATGAAGTAGCTTGGGCAGAACAATATAAGCAACAGGATTATCAATTAAAACTAAGTGAATGGAAGTTAGGATGTAAGGTGTCTGAATTAGAAAAGATAACTAAAGAAAGGGATGATTTGTTAGGAAAACTTGCTAGTTGGAAAGAAGCTGGTCTTCACATGTTAGTTTCTGTGAAAAACAAAGAAGAGCAAATGATAAAACTGGTCTAGGATATGGTATTGAATATAGTAGCTCAGATGAGACCACACCTAGTACTAAGGAAGAAGGTAATTCAGAGGAACTCTCAACTAGTGAATTTGAAACTTGCTCAGAAGAAAACAGATCTAATAGTGAGGAACCCATAAGCCCAACACCTCCTGAATTTAAGAAAGATGAGGGGTATCATGCAGTTCCTCATGCCATTGGAAGTTTTCAACCACCTAGGAAAGATGTTTCTTGTTATGGAGTAGACAATCTAGAGTTTAGGAATAAACTTAAGGGTCAATCTAATCCAAGTTCATCAGAAGAAAAATTGAGATTGCTAAGGATGCTACACATAAAAGGAATGCTAGGAATGCAAACAATGATAAAAGGTTTTCTAAAGTTTTTCAAAAACCAGCAGTATTCTCAAACTTTTCTCAAAGTACTGCTAGTCACTCAGCAGTACATTCACAAAATTCTTTTCAAAATACTGCTAACTTTAAAAATTCTTTTAATCATTCACCTAGAGGTCATACTGGTCTTGGCTATAAACCTCATAGAACATGATTTGGGTCAATGAATCAAAAATTATGCTTTGTTTGTTATAGTCCTAATCACTTGATAAAATATTGTAACTTACATTCAGATTACTTAAGTCAATACCCAAAGACTAAATCTGCTCAACATAGGCCAACAGAGACAAAACCAGTTTCACACAAACCAGTTTGGAATTATTCACATAGGGTCAACCATAGTAATTTCACAAAAACCTATAGGTACCCTCAACAGAAAAGATCTTTTTCCAAACAACCAGTACCTTCAGGCCACACTTTTCAAGGTACTTGTAAGCCAAAAACAATATTTTCTCAAAGTACTGTTAGGAGATTTTCACCATATCAAGGTACTGCTAATAAAAGGCCTTACAAAAGAATTCCTAAACCACAGACCTCAACACAAAAAGTAAAAGCAATGTGGGTCAAGAAGGAAAGTACTGCTGGGGACCAACCAGTACTTTCAGAATGTATGGGTGGAAAGAAACATATTGCTGAAAAAGAAAGTTGTTTTTCTAACAAAGATCAAGTTTTAAAACATAAGAAAGTAATTGATCATGTTCACAAAAACAGTGGAAATTACATACTTAAAGATTTTAAGTATGTGACTCCACAAGAGGAACACAAGTCAGTAATGGCTTGGGTTCCTAAAAGAAACTAACTTTCTTATCATTGTGCAGGGCAACCCAGAAGAGGAGCTTAAAGATCATTTAATTGTTGATAGTGGTTGCTCTGGAAGCATGACAGGAGCAAAGGAGATTCTGTCAGATTTAAAGTCATACTTTGGAGGAAAAGTTGCTTTTGGGGATGATGCTACTGGAGGAAGAATTACTGGAAAAGGAACAATCAAGACAGGAAAGATTGATTTTGAAAATGTTCGTTATGTGAAAGAGCTTGATAACGCTCAAAGTTAACATGTTTTTAGAAGCGTTATTGTTGTTTTTTCGTATGGAAATTGGTCATATTTGTATATATTTGTTACTTAATCGTGGAAAAGTGTTTATACATGCAAATATAGCCAAAAGCAGGAAAAAGTGATTAAAAATGAAGAAATGAATTGATCATGCACGTTTGGAGAATTTCGAGAGAAAAGAGAAGGAAGAATTCGATGCATGGGCAAAAGGATTTGATAAAGACAAGCTTACTATATATATTTATCAAGGAAATATCAAGTTCTAATGAACAAAGACGTGCCACAAAGAAAGAAAATACATGCGAAGAGAATCGACGAAGAAAAGTCAAAGAAAACTATTTCAGGAGGCATCCAGCCGATCGGATGCAACCCGCAACCGATTCGGCTGGATCTGACCTTAAACCACCATCCGATCGGATGGAACTCAAACCGATCGGATGGTTGGTGACTGCTGTTACAAAAATGCATTTATGGGTGTATTTACTCCCCATAATCATTTGTGGCTGATCATTTCTGGTTATTAACTAAGAAGGGACGTTTTTACTTGAAGGAGAAGAGTTATGAGGCTATATAATGAGTACTTAGGCTCTAGATTACATGTACCACCAATTATCTATCTTATTGTTACACCTAATAGTTACTAGTTCATATTATTAGTTACTAAGTGTTGAAAAAAGTCCAGAAAGAGTTGAGTTCAAGTCTCAATCTTTGGTTCGAGTTGGGAATTGTTCACTTACATTGGTGAATAGTTTATCTAGAGTGTGGTTGCTATAGTTCCACGTGTTTCTTGTCATTGTAATTCTCAAGCTAGGTACACCTTGATTCTTATAATGAACAATTGTTACTTTACGTTTAATGAAAGTTTTATTATCTACTTGTGTTTTAATATGATTGCTATGGAGTAATTTGTGATATACTTGTGTGTATGATGTGATTGGTTATGGAGTATTCTTTTACTAAAAAGGTGATGCATGAAAACATATCTATTTTATGAGTTTGTTGAAGTAACATCTAATCTTGCTTAATTTGTTGGTAAAAACAATCTTTGGGAAAATAGGTCCGAAAGGATTTTCAACTTGTTTTTATTCCAAAACATTAGTGCACGAATTAGTATGGAATATGATGCTTGACACCCATCTTATTTACTTATTAAAATGGATTTTTGAGAAGATTTCATCACGAAAAAGGACCGAAAGGATTCGTAGGAATTCATAAGAAAAGAATTGATTTTCTAAACAACCATGTGATTATAGAATTGTCATACTATCTAGATATGTCCGAAAGGAGTCATTTAGTTGATTGAATTCTTAGTAGTAGTAAAAACATGACATACATCATAGATTGTATAACTACTCATTTTTAGTTGCGCATCATAACAAGTTTTACACCAAACTTTATATCCAAAATTGCCACAATACTCCTTATGACCAATCAAGGAATTATACACAAGTATATGTTTAGTACTTATTTGATTTCTCTTAAAATTAATATTCATATAAACAAGGATTGACACCCTTTGTTCTACAAACAATTTTTACTACAAAACCTACAAATCCCTTGGGACGATCTCGACTTACCCACCTTTACTATATCGAATGAGTATACTTGCTCGTATGTGCTAAATTACTAAACGGATAATTCGTGTTTATAAATTTTAAAACTTGCACTAACAAAAAGCACATCAGAGCTCAAGTTCAATCTCCTATCAGTCTCTCAGATATGTGACAAGAAATACCCTGTGTTGTTCACTGATACAGAGTGTCTTATTCTATCCCCTGAGTTTAAGTTTGAAGATGAAAAATTGGTGATTTTGAGGGCACCAAGACACAATGATGTGTATAGTATTGATATGAAGAATATTATCTCCTCTGAGAATGCTACATGTTTGGTAGCAAAGGCAACACGTGAAGAAGCACATCTATGGAACAGAAGATTAGGTCATGTGAATTTCAAGAACATCAACAAGCTGGTCAAAGGCAACTTAGTTAGAGGTTTACCTTCCAAAACTTTCAAGACTGATCATTCATGTTTAGCTTGCAAGAAAGGTAAACAGCATAAAGCTTCATGTAAGAAGCTTGGGGAAAGAACAGTTACAGAACCTTTGGAGTTGTTGCATATGGAGTTATTTGGACGTGTTTCTCTTTCAAGTCTTAACAAGAAGAAGTACTGCTTAGTTGTGACAGATGATTGCAGTCGTTTTAGTTGGGTCTTTTTCTTGGGATTTAAAGATGAAACTTTTGATGCATTCATGATTTAATAATATCTCTGGAAAATCAATTAAAACTCAAGGTTAGAGGTATTAGATGTGATAATGGGACTGAATTCAAGAACAAGCTTATGGATGATTTTTGTGCCAACAAAGGAATCAAGAGGGAGTTTAGCATTGCTAGAACTCCTCAGCAGAATGGAGTTGCAGAAAGGAAGAACAGAACCTTGATAGAAGCAGCAAGAACAATGCTTGCAGATTCTCTCTTACCTATTCAGTTTTGGGCTGAAGCAGTAAGTGCTGCTTGCTATATTTTGAATAGAGTTTCTATCACCAAACCTCAGATGAAGACACCCTATGAATTACTAATGGGCAGGAAACCTAGTATAAGCTTTATGAAGCCTTTTGGATGTCCTCTTACTATCCTTGATACCATTGATAACTTGGGAAAGTTTGATGGCAAGTCTGATGAAGGATATCTTTTGGGTTATTCTACAAATAGTAAAGGTTTTCGAGTATATAATAAGGTTACAAAGAAGGTTCAAGACTGTCTCCATGTTGAATTCCTTGAAGATCAGACAAACCAAAGAGGTAAAGGTCCTGATTAGATGTTTGACCTTGATGTATTGACTCCTTCAATGAACTATGTGCCTGTTAGGGAGGAGAATCAAGTTGTTCATTCAGAAGAAGAAGATTCACAGTTCATAGTTCATGGTGTTAATGCAAGTTCTACAGCTGTTCCAGATACAGAGTCTATTCCTGTTAACAAGGAGCAAAGTACTGTTGAAAAACAAAGTACTGATGATTCAACTCCCATAATCTCTGATGAAGATCAAGCCATTCAAGATGAACTCAATAGGATGCTTTTTCAAGAAACACTTTCAAAGTCCTATGAGGATGAACAAAGACGAGCTTATGAAGCAGAGAAGACAAAGGGAAAATCTAAAAATTCATCTGATAGTACTTTGGACAAGAGCACTTTGGATCCCAGTACTTTGGATCAAAGTACTGCTGCTCCATTTGAAAGTACTTCTGGGGGGATTAATTCAAACACTTGGACAAATACTGATGATTGGCCTGGTTCATCCATGTCTCCTTTTGAAGAATCAGATGATGAGCTGCAAGATGATGGAATTTTCTCTCAACAAGGTCCTGATTTCACAAACTTGGAAGATGATCTTACTGTACCAACTACTCACACTTCAAGAGTACATAAGAATCATCCTACAAATAAGATTATTGGTTCTCCTACTTCTGGTGTTCTTACAATGTCTAAAGCTAAAAATACCACCCAGCCTTATAATGCTTTGCTTAGCTTTGTTTATAAGCAAAACAGGATGAACCATAAGGATCAACAGACTTGTTTGTATGCTTGTTTCATCTCTCAAGAAGAACCCAAGAATATAGCTCAAGCTTTAACAAAAGAAAGCTGGGTTGAAGCTATGCAAGAAGAACTTCTACAGTTTAAGCTTCAAGAAGTTTGGGTCTTATGTGATTTACCTGATGGCATGAAGGTAATTGGTACAAGATGGGTCTTCAGAGTCAAAAGAGATGAAAGAGGTAATGTCATCAAGAACAAAGCAAGATTGGTTGCACAAGGATATAGACAAGAAGAAGGAGTGGATTATGATAAAGTATTTGCTCCTGTAGCAAGAATTGAAGCAATCAGACTATTCCTTGCCTTTGCATCTTATATGAGATTTCCAGTCTGTCAAATGGATGTCAAGAGTGCCTTTCTTTATGGCAAGATTACAGAAGAGGTCTATGTTAAACAACCCCCTGGTTTTGAAGATCCTGAACATCCCAACAAAGTCTACAGAGTTGTCAAAGAATTGTATGGTCTTCATCAAGCTCCTAGAGCTTGGTATGAAAGACTCTCAAATTTTCTGGTACAACATGGCTATAGGAGAGGAGCCATTGATAAGACTTTGTTCATAAAAAGAGACAAAAAGGATATCATGCTTGTTCAAGTGTATGTGGATGATATTATCTTTGGAGCTACAAAACAATCCATGGTGAAAGAGTTTGAAGAACTTATGCAAAAAGAATTTCAAATGAGTTCAATGGGTGAGTTAACTTTCTTTTTGGGACTTCAAGTTAAACAGTCAAGTACTGGTATCTTCATAAGTCAAGATAAGTATGTCACTGACATTCTTAAGAAGTTTAACCTCAATACTATCAAGCCAGTCACTACACCCATTAAATCTTCAAATTCACTTGGTAAAGATGAAGATGGAAAACCAGTGGAAGTCAAGCTTTACAGATCTATGGTTGGGTGTCTCATGTACTTAACTGCATCAAGACCTGATATCATGTTTGCTGTTTGTCTATGTGCAAGATATCAAGTTTCACCCAAGGTTTCTCATATGAATGCTGTACAAAGAATCTTTGCCTATCTCAAGCATCAACCTAAGTTAGGATTGTGGTATCCTAAGGAGTCCCCTTTTCACTTGGAAGCTTTTTCAGATAGTGATTATGCTGGAGATAATTTTGATAGAAGATCAACCACTGGTGGATGCCAATATCTTGGAAGAAGATTAGTCTCTTGGCAATGTAAGAAACAAACAATTGCAGCAACCTCATCTACTGAAGCAGAATATGTTGCAGCTGCAAGTTGTTGTGGACAAGTACTGTGGATGCAAAATCAACTCTTGGACTATGGACTCAAATTCAAGAATACTCCTATCAACATTGATAATGAGAGTACTATTTGTATTGTGAAGAATCCAGTTTATCATTCCAAGACTAAGCACATTCAGATTAGGCATCATTTTATAAGAGATTGTTATGAGCACAGATTGATTAATGTTGTTAAGATTCATAAAAATGATAATGTAGCAGATTTACTCACAAAAGGCTTTGATGTTTCAAGATTTAAGCATTTGGTGGTAAGTATTGGTATGATCAATGTTTAGGCTATTTTTTAGGGGAGGCATTAATAGTTATTCATATTTTGAGGGGAGGCTACATATATCATTCAAAAGAAAGAACTTTTATTCATTAAAAGTTAAAGTACATTCATCTTCTAAGACCACAGTCATTACATCAAAAGAGACACATGATCAAGCAAACCTACATCAACCTGCAACCTACATAAACTACTCCATAGGTTTTTTTCCCTTTGCCCTGGTAGTTGTGTTTTGCCTTCTGAGCTTGCTTTCTCTTTTCCTCAAAAGATGCTTGCATTTTTGGACAAGGTAGGAAAAGCACTTGCATTGGAGGTTTCTCTAGTCTTGGAGGCTTCTCTTCCACAGGAATCTTCAGGTTCTTCAGGGCAACCTCTAAAGCTTGGTTCAAGGCACTTGGCAGTTCTTTGGATAGTGTTGTAGCTGGAGCAGAAGTTGGTGCCTTTCTCTTAGAATTTCTCTGGTTTGAACTTGATGCAATTGGAGGAAAGTAGTCACTCCATCCTGGCTTTGAGTCTGAATCAGAATCAGAGTCAAAATTAAACTCAATCTCTGTGTCACTTGAGTCATCAGATGAGATATAAACCAATGGAAAGTTGCTCATGGTGAAGTTACGGTTTTGAAAGATGAAGATAAGTTTTTGAAGTTTTTGATATGTTTTTGTGATGAAGAAAAGTGAGTATGAAGAGTCTTTTTATAGACAAATGGGTTTTGGATGCTGAAAGTACTGTTCAACGGCTATAATGAAAGTACTGCTTTGCTGACGTTGGAAGTACTGGTACTATTCCAACGGTAACAAAAGTGTGGTAAATTATTATTTTTTCTTGGAAAGAAATAAGGGCTAAAAATAACGGTTTGTGCATTTATTTGGATTTGATTTTTTAAATCTTATCCATATATATTTAACCCTACTGGATTATTCTCTTTCCTTATAACTAACATCTCACTTTTCATAAACATAACCCTCGCCGCTCTCTTACTTACTCAATCATACAACAATGGCTCGTTCTACTTGCAATCATCACAATATGGTAGCCAACTTGGATAAAACGGAATTGAATGTTTATTTTCATGATATAATTGATTTTCTCACTGGGTCGTCCATCAATTATGCTATCTTGGTCAATCCCGATGTTATTTCACCTTGGATTCAAGAGTTTTGGGCTACTACTAAAGCTGGATGGGAGGAGATGGATGTTTGGTTTATTACAGCTAAGGTTGCTGGGCGTAATATTCGAATTACAAAGGATACCATAAGAACAGACCTTCAGTTTAATGATGAAGAAGGTACTACTTGTTTTGCTAAAGAGGTACTTTGGGATACACTTAGGGATATTGGATATGAAGGTTCACTTCGTAAGCTAACCTTTGATAAACCCTTATTCAGTCCACATTGGAAATATTTGATCCATGTCCTACTTCATTGTCTAAGCAACAAGAGTACTGCTTGGAATGAATTTCCCAAATCAATAGCATTTGCCTTGGTAGGACTAGCTGCTAATCAGCCATTTAATTTTTCTTGGATGATACTTGATGGAATGCTTAAACACATCAAGAATGGTTCTCCCTTTTTGATGTATCCTAGGTTCATACAGGTCTTTTTGAATAAACAGCTTGAAGGTGTTCCTAAACCCTAAGAATTTTTGCCAGTTGTTACTCTTCCTGATAAGGTATTTACCTTCATGGCCACCAAGAGTGCTAAATTTTCTGGTAGGGATACACCTCTCACTGCTCACATGTTGGAGGTAGCACAAGTTGTTAGAGATGCTGCTCAAGAGGATTCATAGGATGCATCTGAACATTCAAACTCTGCTCCCACTCCATCTCAAGATGATTCTCAACAGTCTGACAGGTAACTTTCAAATGGAGAAAATGTTTCTCAAAACATTGTTTCTTCACCAGTACAAGAAATCTCTCAAAAGACTGCTTCAATAGAAAAGACTGTTTCTTTGCAAGGTACTGCTTTTGAAGATTCAGAACATGGTATAAATCAACCACCCACTCCCAATGATTATACTCCCACAGATGGTTCTCAGACATCTGGAGGAGATGAGGGAGCTAATAAGGCTAGACCTGATGAAGAAGAGGTTCTGGATAATTATGCCTTGACAAGAGAGTTGAAGAGATTGAAAAGAGCTTATGATGCTCAAGCTACTGCTATGGAAATTCTTCAACAGAAGTATAAGGAGTTGAAGAAATTAGTTAAGTCTCTCATTCCACAAAATACAGAAGGTCTCCAGAAGTTTAAGTCTAAAAGGAGGAGGCTAAGAAAGCTATCTTCATTCACATTGGGGAGGAATAAGGAAGATGTGAATTTGAATGAAGATGCTGTCTTTCAAGATACTGTTAATGAAAATACAGTTCTGAATGAAAAGAATATGGAAGAAATGACTGCTGATCAAAGTACTGATGCTGTTGATCAAGATGCTGTTAATACTGGTTTAAATATTCCACAGACACCACCTGAAGAATAAATTCCTCATCAAGATACTGTTGAAAGAAAGAGTGATGAGACTGAGCAAATAAATCTTCAAGAAGCTGATATTCAAGTCAGAAGTGGTGATACAGAAGAATTGGACTTGGAAGGTACTAATCAAGATACTGCTCAAGGTACTGTGAGGCAGTCTCTCGCTACACCAAGGACTTTAAATTTTGAAGAAGATGTGGGTCCATCCAATCCAGTTCAGGAAGAAGATGAGATAATAAAGCCCACTAACAGTGATGAAGAAACAATAGCTCAGATTATGATGAGTATATCCAAACCTACAGGCATTGTTATTCAAGAAGTTGAACAGACTCAAGATCTGCAATCTTCTCCTCACTCTACTCAAGAAGTTGATCCTAAAGACAAAGGGAAAGGAATCTTGGTAGAACCAGAGAAAAAGAAGAAGTAGAAGGAATTCACTTTAGCACAAATAAGGGCTATTCAAGAAGCTAAAGGTGAAGAAGCTGCTAAAAAGTTACAAGCAGAACTTGATGCTCAGTTTGTAAGTGAGATTGTTGTTCAACCAAGAAGGCCAATGACAAAATCTCAAGAAAGAAATTTTATATGAGTTATTTGAAAGGTCGTGGATATAAAGGTTTACAAAAGTTAAAGTATCAAAAATGAAGGATTTATATAATGCTGTCAGAGAAGAATATCAAAGACAAGTTGATGGCATTATTGGTTATGATACTGAAGAAGGAAAGCAGATGATGGAAGCTGGTAATAAAAGAAAAAGAATAACAACTAAATCACATTCATCAAAGAAGTCTAAGTCTGAAGTGGAATTAAGAGCAAACACAATTGATGAACTGAGGAATTACCTAAGAGTTGTTGATTTTGAGCTTCCTAAGTCAGAAGAAGTTGCTGCTACAAAGGCTAAGATATCAGATTTGGAGGTTATTGAATCTAAAAAGGATGGAGTTATTTTGTTTTCCATAGAGAAGATGACAGCTTCAGAGCATTTAATTTGTTGGTAGATGTATTGCACCTTATAGACAGAGAAGATTTGTTTTATCTACATCAACAGATTCAAGATCATTTTGAACACATTCCACTCAAAGGAATTAGTGTAGTGTTGCTGGGAGATCTTACAACAATGTGGGAAACAGAAAAGACAAGCACAGCTGATGTTTGGAAGAATCAAGAAGTCTGGGAGATTCAAAGTTGGAGATTCTTTGCAAATGCTGGTGTACATGTTTTAGAATTGGAAGATGGTACTATGATTCATATGCTAGCAGAAAGTAGATATCCTCTTACAAGAGATTTGATGATGAGGATGCTGGATCATGGTATGGAAGTAGAGCAAGAGGATAAAACTGCTCTAATGGTGATAAATTTGTTCATCAATTGGACAATTTTGAAGGATGATGATTAGTAAATACTGGTATGATCTTAATTGTTTAAAATCTTTTGAATAAACAAGTACTTTATTCAAAGTACTGCTGATCAAACAGTACTTTCACAAAGTACTGCTTGTAGCTTAAAACCAGTAAAGTCTTTTTGAAATAACAATTTTTGTCATGTGCAAAATACTTTTTGAAGCACAAATGTTTACAGCAACAAATTGTTTTTGGGATGAACATGGTGTTAGTACTTGTGCTACACAATAAATTGTATTCAACTCACCATGTTTAACAGACAAGAAAGAGTTTGACTCATCATGAGAGTACGGCTCTGATGTGATAATCAAATCCGTTTTTAGTTGACAATTTACTAAAAATTGTATGTTTTTCAACTCACCATATCTGTGATAAGTGAAGAGTTGACTGGCCCACAAGAAAATGGCTTGTGGTAAAGGCTGTGGAAAATCCATTCATATGGTAATTAGTTCACCATGGTAGTTGTACTAAAAGAACTAGCTAGTCCAAAAGCAAACGGCTTTTGGTAAAGACTACTCAAATCCGTTGATAGCTGATGATTTGCTAAAAATCATATGGTTATCAATGTACCATGGTTTACTTAACCTAAACATTGGCTACTCCAGAGTTAATGGCTTTGGTAAAGAGACATCAAAATCCATTAATTTTCAATGATTCACCTCTCACAGGAGTTAACACACCTGGAAGTGATGAGAATAGTATGAAACTTAACATGATTTGATGTATCTTATGTTGCTGAGTAGCTGAGAAGAAATTAAGTTGCTGTAAAGACAAAGAATTGTTGCTGATAAAGATTGCAGATACTACATACTGATGATAACAAAACAACGAGTATGTCTTTCAAAGAAACAACCTTTCCTTGAAGATAAAGATTACAAACAGAAACTTGAAGTCAAACAAGTAGAATTCAAGTTAGGGGAGGATTGTTGGGGTATAAATGTTGAAGTACTGCTGGACATCAAAGTACTGCTTAAGTATATAAGTCAAAGTACTGCTCAAGATCAAAGTACTGCTCGTTGAATAAAGTCAAAGTACTGCAAAGGATTAAAAGACTGACGACATGCAAAGATTAGATTAGGAATATTATGTAAATTCTAGAATATTCTAAAGTTAGAGTTAGTTTACTTGTCGTTCAAGTATTGTAAACCGACTAGGGTTTTCCTTGTGCCTATAAAAGGATCCCTAGGTCAACATTAGAGATATACGATTTTAGAGAAAAGCTAAAGTTCGATATTAGAGATATTAGGGTTGTTTGTGAGTCTGTATTTGATAAGCAGATTCAAGGTATTAATATAATCGTTGAAGTTTGTTATTCTTCTTAGCTTTGTTAAGTAAATTCCGCATACTTAAACAGAGTAATTCAGTGTTTCATTATTAGTAGCTTAGGATTTATCCAAGACTGCTAAACCTTTAACAAGCTATATAAGATAGTTTGGTCAGAGTATAACGATCCAACATAACACCACCCCCCCCCCCCAACAACTCAAAGACACTCCACAAAGTCCCAAGCACCACGTATGACCAAACAACCATACTTGTTTCTTGGAAGACTTGTACTTGCCACTTCCCCACTTCTACATGCTAAAATGATCCAAACAGCAATAAGCATCAAAATCAATAAACCCATCTGCTGGAACATGTAGCAACAATCATAGGGCTTGAAGAACCCTAACGTCCAATGTATCACCATGAATAGCAACAGTAACATTCGTGCTGGTAATATGAAACAAGATCAAACCATAGGGTGAGATCGCACCCTAACCCTCCTCGACAACCGCCACTGACCCTCTCTCGAACCCACTTCCACGACTTATCATCACAACCCAGCAAAATAACCACGATCAAAGAGATCGACATTCCATAAACAAATGGACAAACGTCCAACTTACAACAACACCCAGAATCAGTCAAGTAAAAACCTAAAAAAGGTTTTATATGCATTCAGCGCAACAAACCATAAAAACCCAAACAATCAAATCCATCAAATATGAAACCCTAAGAAAAGAGAATCGTTCTTACAAGAAACCCTAACAATGGAGGTTAGGGATAGATCATGACCGTCATAGTAACCCAAATCCAAGAATATCGCACCTTAATATAATAGATCGATTTGTAAAAAACTGACCTAAACTTGCAAACATGTAGCGATCATAAACCACAACCTTAATTGCACACTAAAAAATGAAACCCAAATTCGGTATCGAAAAGAAAAACAAAGTGCAGCAATAAGGAGATCGACATTATATATTTAAAATCAATAGATAGAACCGACTAAGGAAACCAGGAAACAAGATCGATTAAAACTTAGGGTTACCAGCCGCCATAAGATAAAAAATTATTTAGCACACCACCTCGTAGATAATCACAACCCAATAATTGATTGCATACCACTGAAAAAGAGGTAGAAAGGCAATTATAGAGGTTGATTTTGGCTGGAAAAGAGAAGACGAGGTGGTGGCTGGAGGCTGCTGGAATTCGCCCCTAGAGAGAGAGAATTTTAGGGTTTTTTATTCTTTATGATCATATATCTTTCTTATATGGTGATTTGTTTTTTACTTATGTTTTTCCAGCACCATTAACAAATACAATTTTTAACAATATATGATTATATAATTATTGATATCATGAAAATATATTGCGTTCATACTTTGAGTTTGCGGACCTACCACACTCACCTCCTCCTAAGCACTGCACAAAACTCACTACTCCACTCAACTCCGCTATCCTCACATCCACACTCCCACTCCCTAAACACTTCACAAACAAATTATGCAAACCTCACCAATTGCGCAAATATCAACAAAGCACTTGATGACATCAAATAATCCTGATATATAAGTGTCAATTTCCCCCTATTATGCTCATTTATATTACTGATTATGTGGATATATACTTTGATTCCTTTATATTTTGTATCCAGGTTACAAGTGAGCATAGGAGCTAAAGAGACGAGGAACATGGAAAGAATGTGCCAAGACAAACAAATTCAAGTATGCTGAAGGAAGCTACAGCGTAACATCATCTCTCAATTACGCCATAGCATGGAGTTTAACTATGAATGCCAAAGTCAATGCGGACCAAGAGTTATGACGTAACCAAATATGTGATTTACGCCGTAAACTATTCAAGACTTGAAGAATCTTCAGAATGAAAGACTACGCCGTAACATAACTCTGGAGTTACGGCGTAGCAACATGTACGAGAGTAGTCCAAGCTCATTTCTCAACTTACGGCGTAGATCTACTTTGTGACTACGGAGTAATCAGGACTACGAATGAAATCTCAGATCTGAGAATATATCTACGGCGTAGAGCATTTGAAGGCTACGACATAGATGAAACCCTAATATTGAAGTTACGGCGTAGCAATTCATCAACTACGCCGTATCCACCAGATTTGGATAAGATTTCATTAGCTACGGCGTAACGCATTTTGTAGTTACGCCGTAGCCCTGATCGGGCCTATAAATACAACCCTAATTTCTGCATTTTGACATACGACTTTCTCATACACAAAGTCAGAGATCGTTGGGAGCTTTTAGGAGGCCCTTCTACATTAGCATACGGAGGCTTTCCAAAGGATAAATCACGCTTCATTCCATAAGTTTTAGCATTTCATATTCCATTTTACATTTCTAACTCATGTCTTGTATTAACATTATTTCGAGTGTTCAATTCAACATGATTGGCTAAACACCTCTGGTGCTAGCCTAGTTATGATCCATATATTGTTATAATCATGTTTTCGTACTTTTCTTAAATGCTTTTACGTGTGTGCATGCTTAGTTTATCTTGAGAACCTCTAATTTCGGTAGTTTTGATATGCGGTTGTATCCGTTACGCTAGCTTAAATTGAATTAAGACCCCAATTTAGTTAGTAGGCTAGAAGAATTGACCATAGGACAATAGCTTGATGGATTGCGAGGAAATGAGAGGGATGACAACTGAGCATACTGCCTTGTGTGCGAATTGATCATAGGATCACCTATCGATGTTTGATGAACTTAAGAAGTTAGAGAAATGGCCTATGATCGTGACAACGGGCCATTAAAGATAAGTCTAGCATGTAGTGGCACTTAATGACTCAAACCCGTCTATCGTACGTCGGCTTACTAGCATGCGGTATTGCCTGTGGTTCCTGACAGGATTCAGGGGAGATAGGCTAGGGAACTTGACCATATGCACCTAGTGATATATGTCCGCCCCTCCTAAAGCATGAGATTAGTTTAATAGGGAACATGACAATAAGCGATATAGGATGAGTAATTAGGTTAGCACACTTCTCTCTTACTGCTCACAACTCTACTTTTACTTGCTTTCTGTTTTAAGTTTCATTTCAACATAAACAATCAATCAATCATTTTAATTTAATTAATGACATTAGAGTTACACATAGTCCGCACCACATAGCTCTTTGGACGACCTTGGAGTTACCATACTAGCCTACACACGACCGGATTCTCTGTCCGTTAGTGCATAAGGTTAGAACATAGGTAAAACGAGAATTATAAATATTAAAACCTGCTCAGTAAAACCTGCATCAAGTTTTTGGCGCCGCTGCCGGGGAGCTATAATAGGATTTTTGTTTAAGTTTCTTTAAATTTTGTTTTTCTTATATTTTTGTGTTTAAGTTTCAGGAATCATGGAAGTAATCGATATTGATACATTGACTTTGGAAGAATACCTTGCTATGACTAGGGACGAGCAAGGACCGGGCCTTGTAAGGCCAATGATTTGAGCGGATGTTCAATTTGAGATCAAGCGGCAGTTTATGAGAGAGTTAAGAGAGAAACCATTTGCTGGACTCAAGACAGAAGATGGTTATGAGCACGTGGAGTATGTGCTCTACATTACTAGCCTCTTCAACATACCAGGTATTTCTCACGATGCAATCATGCTCCTAGTATTCCCTATGACACTTTCTGGAGCCGCAAGAAGATGGGTTGATAGGTTGCCTTCCGGAACCATCAACACTTGGAATCTCCTTAAAAAGAGTTTTATTCAACGTTTTTTCCCTCCCTCTCGGACAACAAAATAGTTAGAGGAGATCCATAATTTTAGACAAGAAGCTGACGAGACATTGTACCAAGCTTGGGACAGATACAATAATCTCTTATACAGGTGCCAGACACATGACTTGAACAATCAACAGAAGGTAAACATATTTTACAAGGGAATTAATATCGCAACAAGGCAGATGATCGATTCCCAAGGACCTATTCTGGGAATGACCCCTGCTCAAGCCCTTGATGTAATTCAAGACATCGCCGACCACTCTCAAAAGTGGCACGATGGAGGTAGCACCAGAAGTAATGGGGTAGAATTGGAAGGTATGAACGCTCTTACTAACAAACTTGAGAATCTAGGCAGGGAAATGAAGAAACTCAAGGAAAACGTTCATGCCATCCAAGTTGGATGCGATATTTGCGAAGGGGCTCACCTTGCAAAAGATTGCCCGTTAACTGAAGATGAGAACAAAATGGAAGAAGTAAAGTCGGTGATGGAAGACCTTTTCAAGGGAATAATAACAATGGGTATCGAGTAGGACCGTCAGGGTATTCCAACCAAACCCCTCTGGGTGAAAGAAGATCTAAATTAGAGGAAACTATCACCAGGTATTTGGAAGAGTCTACAAAGAAACAAAAAGAACAAGACCATTGGTTGATGAAATTCCAAGAAATCACCAACAAAAGTTTCGTCAGTCATGATGAGTCCCTAAGAAACCTTGAAGCTATGATTGGAAATCTCAGTGAAAAAATGAATAAACGCAAGATGGAAGGAAGCAAGTCTATTGGAACATGCATGGCTCTTGTGTCTAAAGATGAGATTGACGATTCAGGGGATAACTTTCACTATGCACCATTTGGAGATTCCCCCATGCAAAACAACGCCCAACCACAAGAAGGAGCACCAGTACAGATGCCAAATAAAGAAGATAGTGCAGAGAGTTTCGCGCTTCCATGTTCAATTGGGAAGTCTTGTCTAACAGCCATGGCCGATTTGGGATCAAGCATAAACGTCATGCCATTGTCTTAATTCCTAGCTTCAAAAATGACAAACCTGGAGAAAACAAATTTGGTTATTGAAATGGATAATATGACTAAAGCCACTCCAGTTGGCGTTGATGACAATGTTATTGTTAAAATTGACCGCTTTCTCTTCCCCGTGGACTTTGTCATCGTTGACATGGTAACTACCCCTAATAAAGACTTAATTCTTGGAAGACCTTTCCTTGCAACTGCACGAGCTCGAATCGACGTTTTTATGAAAGAAATATCATTGGGAGTATATGACAAAAGAATTATATTCAAGATGAATAAGTTTTTAGCAAATACGGGAAAGGATCTAGCCAGTTCCTACACGGTTAGTATTGCAACCGAGGAAACCCCCCACCATAACACCTGGGGTTTCAAAAGATGTATTCAGTTACATACCTACATCATGTTTACAATTTTCTTGTGAGGTTGTTTCCGATGAGGAGTCATCTGATAAGGAGAAAAATGATGATGACCCCCCGCTCAAGCTTTGGAGAGATGTAATTCCGGTAACTGTCACTGTGGTGAAGCATTGTTGTGAACCTATATCCTTTGCTAATAATGGGAAGCTATGCGTACCTTCATGTTGTCCTAATACAAAATTTTGCAACGGAGGAGCAAGACTAAGGTTGAGACAACTCACAAGAGAGGCATAAATCTGGTCATGCTACGAAGACTCAGATTTCGATCGAAACTTGTGGGAACGGAACTACCAGAATAATACTAACTCCGAAGAGGTAATCAATTGGACATGCCATTTTTGCAAACCAGCATTAATGATAGAGAACAGGATTATGCAAGCCTGGCCGACATGTGATCCATCACGAAAAAAATGTAATGGATGCGAACTTATTCATGGGGATGTAGCAAAAAGATACGAATGGGCATGTTTTAACGAATCCAAGAGATCTAAAATCCGTTATCATGGAATATCCTTTGGAAACTGGTTAAAAGTTAAATTTGGAGAGACTAAGTTGAGTATTAAGGACGAAATGCATCGTCGCAGC
This sequence comes from Artemisia annua, assembly GCA_014162995.1. Classification (NCBI taxonomy): domain Eukaryota; kingdom Viridiplantae; phylum Streptophyta; class Magnoliopsida; order Asterales; family Asteraceae; genus Artemisia; species Artemisia annua. The sequence goes on from LBNU01025237.1 coordinate 44,932, forward strand.
GAATGGGCAAAAGCAAACTTCTTTAAGAGAAATCAGTTCATGTTGGTACAGTATATGGCCCCAACAGTATGGGATAGACCCAACGTTTCTAAGGATAAGGAGTCGGGAATTTTGGCCCGATTACCCACGTGATCAACCGTGGGAGTGACTCTAACTTAAAGACTCGATAATAAACAAAAGTGCTCTTACGGGAGACAACCTGTATTATCCTTTTCGTTATTTTTGTTGGTTTGTATGTTTGTTTTATAATTTTGCAGGAATTGGAGCATAGAGAAGCGAGATAATATGTTTACTGCAGAAACTGATACTCTCGGATCAGCAGTTACGGTGTAACCCAGTCTTACGACTACGCCGTAACCATCCTTACGTAGCTGATAACTCCAGGTTTTGCACTAACTACGGCATAGCTCAATTCCATGACTATGCCGTAACACCTTTCTGAGGTGTATTCCTCAATTATTTTCAAATTCTAAACTTGTATTAGTAACTAAATGAACTTTGTGGGTATGTTCCCTGTAAGCCCTCACGAGACTAAACTCGTCCACTTGGGACACCAAGTGGTTTAAAATGCTTGTTGCATATGCTAAATGCAACTGTGATTCCTACAAAAATGAGTTAGGATTTTCTTGTTTTTCATTTTTATTTTTATAGATTTATGCTTGTGGTAGTGTCGTGATTTCAGAGATATGGAGTTTGCTCATGAAAGCTGGCCGAAGGCACGAAGACTTCTCGTGATCCTTCTTTCATTTATGGAGCAAATTTCAGGGAAATTCTCGCTCTAATTCTACCTTCTCTTAACATCTTCTTAATTCTTAATACAAAAGGGACTTTGTACATTTCAAGTGGGGGGACGGGAGTAGAATTATCTTGAACTTTATTTTGTCCTCATTTTTCTAGTTTATTTTGAAAAATTTTGCCATTTTTAAAATTTCGACATGTTTTTCTTAACTGAACTACAATAGACCTTAGCCGGGCACATTTAACCCTTGAGTTAATATGGTTAGGTTTTGTAAACATTAGAACTTGGCTTTTACATCATTTCGAGACCATAGACGAGTAATGTGCTAGACACATGGAAGGGACAATTTTAGAAGGCTATATTTTAGGATTATCACCCAAATAGCCTTATATGTGTGTGTTTATCAATTAGTCACATCGACTTCTCGACTTCCGTGTAAACCCTTTGTTGCACTCATTTTTAGTGCAAGATACCCATAGTACACTCTTTTGAGCATTTCCTTTCGTTTCATACCCAATATATATTGTTTCGTTGCACCATTACACCTTAGCCTACCGTGTAGTCTTAGGCTATGATGGGGAAGTCATTGTTTGCCTAGTTTGAGGTCTAAGTGGAAGAATTCAGGAATCACGCCTACATCAAAGACATATCAATGAAGATCATTTGAAGACCCCCCAAATTCTCATGTATTGTTCATCTCAAGTGGGGGGATGTATAGTTTGTACAGTTATGATTAAAAACAATGAAATTCTGTATGTAGATATTTGAAATAAACAGGTGCACCCTTGTATAGCACCTTGATTATGAGCTTATCAAGACTTAGTATCGAAGAGGCCACTTCGGTCACATTTGAAGACATTAGTTAGTGAATAATTCTACACCAACATAAAGAACAAGTTTTGTGCCCATGATGACGTCCTCTAATTGCACATTCACTTGACATGATCCAGTTCCTGCGTTTCGAAGTTTAGACCTTGGGCGAACGGTAAATGGTGATGACTTAGTTGTAGGCTTAGACTATTTGCTTGTTATTTTTCATTTTACACCCATTTTGTGAAATCCCAGGTCTATTCCTACCCTTTAGTCATGAATCATGCTTAGGTAAGAGAATTGAGCAAGTCTTGGTGTCTTGCTCGGCGTTCTGGTCATGTACCATTACCTTTGTCGCTTTCGCCGTAGCATGTTAGTAACGACACTACACCCTTAACCTTAATATCTGTTCACCCAACGTTGCCTTCAAGGGTTGTCCCGACCTTAGCTCTAGTGGGGGAGTTTTGTGTAACTGCCAAGCCTATTATAGAATACATACTATGACTGCGCAATGAGTGATCACCCCGAAACTTGACACTTAGAATATAGAGAGAATGAGTGTTTGATCCCCTTTTCGTGAGGTGTTCGGCTTTGTTAAATTCTAGCATAGGATATTTTTAAATTCATACTCACCGAGTAATATTGGGGGATATCTTTTAGAGAATACTTCTAATAAGGTCTACTTGAGGGCAAGTAGAGTTCAAGTGGGGGGATATTTGATGACATCAAATAATCCTTATATTTAAGTGTCAATTTCCCCCTATTATGCTCATTTATATTATAGATTATGTGGATATATACTTTGATTCCTTTATATTTTGTATCCAGGTTACAAGTGAGCATAGGAACTAAAGAGACGAGGAAAATGGAAAGAATGTACCAAGACAAACAAATTCAAGTATGCTGAAGGAAGCTACGATGTAACATCATCTCTCAATTACGCAGTAGCATGGAGTTTAACTATGAAGACCAAAGTCAACGCGGACCAAGAGTTATGATGTAACCAAATATGTGATTTATGCCGTAAGACTTGAAGAATCTTCAGAATGAAAGACTACGCCGTAACATAACTCTGGAGTTACGGCGTAACAACGTGTACGAGAGTAGTCCAAGCTTATTTCTCAAACTTACGGCGTAGATCTACTTTGTGACTACGGCGTAACCAGGACTACGAAAGAAATCTCAGATCCGAGAATATATCTACGGCAAGAGCATTTGAAGGCTACGACATAGATGAAACCCTAATATTGAAGTTACAGCGTAGCAATTCATCAACTACGCCGTAACCACCAGATTTGGATAAGATTTCATTAGTTACGGCGTAACACATTTCGTAGTTACGCCGTAGCTTTGATCGGGCCTATAAATACAACCCTAATTTCTAGAGTTTGACATACCACTTTCTCACACACAAAGTCAGAGATCATTGGGAGCTTTTAGGAGGCCCTTCTACAGCAGCATACGGAGGCTTTCCAAGGGAGAAATCACGCTTCATTCCATAAGTTTTAGCATTTCATATTCCATTTTACATTTCGAACTCATGTCTTGTATTAACATTATTTCGATTGTTCAATTCAACATGATTGGCTAAACACCTCTGGTGCTAGCCTAGTTATTATTTCTATATTGTTTTAATCATGTTTCCATACTTTTCTTAAATGCTTTTACGTATGTGCATACTTAGTTTATTTTGAGAACCTCTAATTTCGGTAGTTTTGAGATGCGGTTGTATCCGTTACGCTAGCTTAAATTAAATTAAGACCCCAATTTAGTTAGCAGGCTAGAAGAATTGACCATAGGACACAGGCCTGATGGATTGCGAGGAAATAGGAGGGATGACAACTGACCATACTACCTTGTGTGCGAATTGACCATAGGATCACCTACCGATGTTTGATGAACTTAAGAAGTTAGAGAAATGGCCTATGATCGTGACAACAGGCCATTAAAGATAAGTCTATATGTAGTCGCACTTAATGACTCTAACCCGTCTACCGTACGTCGGCTTACTAGCATGGGGTAGTGCCTGTGGTTCCTAGCAGGATTCTGGGGTGATAGGCTAGGGAACTTGACCATATGCACCTAGTGATATATGTTTGCCCCACCTAAAGAATGAGATTATTTTAATAGGGAACATGACCATAAGCGATATAGGATGAGTAATTAGGTTAGCACACTTCTCTCTTACTGCTCACAACTCTACTTTTACTTGCTTTATGTTTTAAGTTTCATTTCAACACAAACAATCAATCAATAATCTCTTTTAATTTTATTAGTGACATTAGACTTACACATAGTCCACACCACATAGCTCTTGGGACGACCTCGGAGTTACCATTACTAGCCTACACACGATCGGATTCTCTGTCCATAAGTGCATAAGGGTAGACCATAGGTAAAACGAGAATTATAAATATTAAAACCTGGTCAGTAAAACCTGCATCAGCACTCTCCACCATCACATAATTCTTAGTAAACAATTCAAAAATGGTAATCACGCAAATGTTATGACAAATATGATCTTTCTTGATCAGAAATTCATACTGAAAAGCCATATTTTATGTATCAGAAACGTATAAATAGTATGAAAATACAACTCATACTATAAGAATCACTCCTCCAACTGTCACAGTCATGTTATTTAACAATTCATATGATTAACAATCATTGCATTCTGAATAGCTAAATGAAAATTTACTAACAATATTTGTGTTTGGTTTTTTAATTATGTTCTTCCAACACTATTAACAAATATAGCTTTTAACAATATATGATAATATAATTATTGATATCATGCAAACATATTAACAAAGAAATTTTTAAAAATAATAAAATTAAAATGATAAAGAAAAAAGATAAATAAAATGGAAAAAACTGTGATTTGAAAAAACGTAAAAACGATAGTTATCGTAACTATATTTTTTCTATATTTAAAATTAAATTATGTCTATATATGCCCAAATATTAATAATAAACCTTGATGCATCAATATATAGTGCGATTTAAAAACGATAGTTATCGTAACTATGTTTTTCTATATTTAAATTTAAATTATGCCTATATAAGCACAGATATTAATAAACCCTAATGCATTAATATATAGTGCGATTTAAAGTGTGACAGGTTTATAATTATACTAACAATATCTTTTATATATTTTAATTACTTCATGGTAATATAGTTTTTAACAATGTATGATAATATAATTATTGATAGCATGCAGATTTATTACGTTCACAAATAACAAAGAAATTTTAAAAAAATAATAAAATTAAAATGATAGATAAAAAAGATAAATAGATTTGGAAGAAACGTAATTTGAAAAAATATAAAAATGATAGTTATCTTAACGATATATTTTTATATTTAAATTTAAATTATGTCTATATAAACATAAATAGTTATCAACTATAATTCATTAATACATACTGCGATTTAAAGTGTCACAGGTTTACTCAATATACTTTTTAACAATATATATTGTGGTCATTCATATACTTTTGTTATAATATACCTTATACTGTGTTAATATTAATATTGTTATTGATGTTATGCAGATACATTGCTTTTGTAATTGGAGTTTACTATGTGAATCACCAAAAAAAACACGAAAGACACATAACAAAGAAACTGTCAATGATTACGATTTGAAAGTTAATGATACAAAGAAAATGCATAGTTCTTCTGCTGTTAATTTTGAACTAAAACCTGTTAAAGATTTAAGGAAAAGTGATTGGTGCTTCCCAAATGATCCTTTTTTTTTGTTACCGTCCAACGTGTTATTGATATTGTCAATGTGAGTGCATAAGCGATGAATGTATTTGCCTAATAAACGCTTGCAACAGTGCATCTGAAGAAGAGGTATAAATACATGTTTTTAATTTCATTATAGTTCTTTTTTGAAATATAAGTAATTAGTTTTATGTTCAAAATTTATACTTTTTTAAGGCTCGAGCGAAGTGGGAAAAAGCCTACAAAAACATATGGAACTTAAAGTCGTTGACATAATTGAAGATTCAACAAAATGGATGATAATTAATGTTCAAGTTTTAAATAAATATGTTTGCATTGCATATTACAACTATATTATGGTTTTGTTTATGTTTTATTTTGTTTTGTTTGCAAATCAGAATTACATGTTTATTATATTATATTATTGTACTCACATATTACGAGCACATGATTCTAAAACTATATTAAAAAATAAAAAGTTTCTTAAACACACGTATTTACTCATTTTAAATAACATCTAGAACAATTATATGCCGAATGATTGTAAATAATAATAATAATAATAATAATAATAATAATCTTTTATATAATAAAACAAAACCCCAAGTGGGGACTTTTCCATTTCAAAAAAACTAAACCATACCTTATTTAGTAATAATATTATTTAGAAAAAAAGATTATTTTCTTATTAGATAATATTTTATATTTATCCATAACACAAGTAGAAGATAAATACAAAAAATATAGATAAGATGCAATTAACAATAGGATTAAAATTTTAAATAATTATTCTTAATAATAAAAGACTATTAATTAAACATCATAAATCAAACAAAACAAAGATTAAATTATTTGTTTTTTAATAAATAAAAATATATGATTCAAAAAATTTTAAAAAAAAATCCGCGCGTGCACGGGCATTATAACTAGTAATAATAATAATAATAATAATAATAATAATAATAATAATAATAATAATAATAATAATAATAATAATAATAATAATAATAATAATAATAATAATAATAATAATAATAATAATAATAATAATAAAGAAATCAAATATTCTTCGTTTATAATTCGAGCCTTCCAAAAAATAAAAAAATAAAAAATAAATAAAAGATCTTTCTCACATTTCTATCATATCGTTGAGAGTTCATTTTTCTCTCCACAATTGCTCTTATTTTGCCAAGTACAATTTCGAGCTTTGCCAACCTTTCAAAGTCTTTTTGATTCAACAAATATCGTAAACTTTGGTCATGTGGTTTTGACCTGGGTAGCTTGCTTATTTCATCCATGATGGTATCTCTTGCATTTCCATCCGCAAGCATCTCTCTGATGAGAGACGTAATACGCTTCATAGTTTGTAACAATCCACTAACTTCCCCTTAGGTTAGAAAAGCCTTACTAACTTAAGTTAGGCCCTCACTAAGCACAAACTAGGTTAGAAATGCCTATAGGATTTTCCCGAGCTAAATTTTTGCTTTATTATATCCTTATGACCTAACAAACCTCTAGACAAGCTCACGTATCCACCTACGCCAACCACCACTATGTTTACTTGATGTAAGCATCCCGATATGTCAAGTCAAGGTTACAAACATATTTTCACTAAGAAAACTATCACTCTAATACACCATACTTGCTAGAAAACCATAATTGCACCTATGTGTTTACGGTTATCTTTAAAACCCTAATTGCTTATCCATACATATTCTAAAGTATTCAAGGCCTAGGTATGACTTATATTAGCAACCATAGGATATATTAGACTCCCTAGAACATAGTACATCTCCTTAGAACTTAGGTACAAGTCACATCAGCACAAAACCATAACTAGGTCATAACTTCCCAGAAACTAGGTTTAACTTTCTCAAATCTTTACTATAAACTACCACCACTTAGTATAAGCCTCCTAGGACTTAATATTAGTCATTAGACACTCCTAGGAAATCAAATTAGGCACTAAACCCTAGGCTAGACCTAAAACTCTTACTAGTCAAAACTAGGACAAAACTAAACCTAATACCTAAACCAAGCTATCATAGTACCTCAAATACCTCAACCTAGCACCCTAGCACCTTACCTAAACCTAGATAGCACCCTAGCACCTCCCTAGCAGCCAACAAAGGAGGTGTATCACCTCCTTGTCACCACCTTGGCTCGTTAGCTGCACCATCACCACAACCGGCCTAGGGTAGCCCCCTTAGTCATCACTAGACCTCCCAAATCAGCTAGTAGCTTTGCTTACTCGACCTCCCTCCCCCTCGACACCTAGCATACCCTTTGCATGCTCCCTACTCCCCAGTACCCTATAAATAGCAAACCCCTGCCCTCCATTTCATTCCACACCTCCCTCTCTTCTCTACCTTAAACATTTCTATAGTATAAGACCCTTAGAAGCCCTAGAGATTGTGTAACGAAGCTCTTTCCCTTGTTGAGTTCTAGTTTTGGCCGAGTAAACCCTAGAAAACCCTAACCCCCTCGTTACACCTTGCACGACTTAGGTAAGCCTCACCCTTGAATCTATTAGACTTAGAACAGACCTAGGACCCTTAGAATATGCATTAGAACCCTTAGGATAGAATTGAACCATTTCATTTGAATGTTTTCTATTCGAAACCCTAATTTTAGAAAACTAGGTGTTTATATGCTAAATTGCTATATTATGTGCTATAATTTGAATTAGGTAACTTATTTGAACTTATAATACCTAAACATAAGCTAAGAAACTTAGTTGTTTTATAAAAATATGATTTACTTGAAATTAGGACTAGTTATGTAAAAGTTTGCATGCATAGGGTATATATGGTAAATTTCTGAAACTATAGAGTCTAGGGACTATTTTTGACATTACTTAAAAGTTATAAACATAAGGACTCATTTTGAAAACTTTTGAAACCTTAGGATAGAAATTAAAATAAGTTATAAACTAAAAAGGACTAGTTTTGAAAATATTACAAAGTTAAGGGTATAAAAGGTAAATATTGAAAGTTAGTAAAGTCTCAAGACCGTTTTGTCATTTCTCTAAATTATATAAGTATAGGGACTAAATGTGCAAAAGTTAGAAAGTTATATGCGTAATTGTTATAGGTTTATAAGTATAGGGTAGAAAATGTAAATATATAAAAGTTAAAAGTTATAAACGGACTATTTTCATATAAGTATAAAACCTATTTTAGAAACATAACACAATACTAGGGAGCTTCATGCGAGGAGTACTATGTGGATATTTTGTTTTGACGAGTTTGCTGAGTTTACGATTTAAAGTGCCCTGGCTCCTCAAACGATTATTGCACATACTTCAGAGTTATGATGGCCCGAACGGTGTTATGCTATAACTAAGCCCTAATAACAATATAATTCAATAGTAGGGAGCTTCGTGTGAGGAGTATTAACTTCTGAATTATGATGGCCCGAACGGTATTATGTTGATAACATAATACAATAGTAGGGAGCTTCATGTGAGGAGTCATATACTTCTGAATTACGATGGCCCGAACGGTGTTATGTTATATATAAAAAAAAAAGCTGAGAGTGATTAGTTAAGAAAACCTAGACTAAGAATTGACATACACACACTTACACCACCCTAGGATACGTGAGTGAGTTGTCTAAACCCCTACTTTACTTACCTTAAGACCCAGGTGAGTTTTCATAGCCTCACACCTTTTAAACGCTTTCAAAATGCTTTACAAACCCTGTGAGGGGAATACATTTAAACCGAATACAAGTCTTTTCTTTGGTTATTGCACGAGTAAACTATCTGCCACCACTAAATAACTAAAATTCATAAATCTAACAATTTGGGATATTTTACCCACGCGAACGCGAATATAGTTGATAGATCTATTGGAGTTTGACAACTCCCGTTGGTATTAACTTCTCTCTGGATGTTACCAATAAGTACTATATTTGAACCCTCTGAAGAGTTAACTTTGGCAAGTTACTCTTCCCGTCCCCTCATGGTTGGTCTGCAACTGTTAACGTGTGGTTCAAGAGCTTACTGCAATATACCTTCTATCACTAAACTTTTCCACACATAGAGTTTAAGCTGAACTCTATGGAACTTGTATTCACTTTCTATCTACTTAAACCTATGACTCTCACTCAACATACGTGTTGACTTTTAAGCATGTTATCCTAGGTAATTAGGCACTATAGGAACCCTGGCACGGAGAAGTACTAGACATGAGGACGTCCAGAATAGTTATCATTCATCAGTTTTGTATCTTAAAACGTATCTAAGGGACCTCTCTTTTGGTAAAAGTATATCTTTTACTGTAAAAACTCTGATGAATAAATGAATGATAACATATTTTTCAAAAACGCCTCTTTTCAAGTTGTTTTCTATAACTTGTCTTTGTTTCCTTGAAGTAATACCCCAAACACTTAGTCCGCTGCGATCAGTGAAAAATGGGGGTGTTACAGATTGGTACCAGAGCCTTGGTTATAGAGAACAAAAGGATTTTTCCTAAACTATAACCACTTTTTCAAAAGGTCCTCCATGCCACTAGAATCCCCGAACTTGCCCTTAAATTCCCGACTTGCTTTTAGGTTAGGATTCCTGACTTGCCTTTAGGATTAGAATCCCCGAACTGCCTTTAGGATAGATTCCCCACTATTACTATTGCCTTTAGGATATAACACAGGTTAGAATTATGCTAAGATACTCTTTCGGTTATTACAGTTAGATATGTCATCCTTTAACAATCCTATCATCGTGTTGGATACCGATGATACGGATTCTTCATCGGATAATTATGAGTATGCTCTGGCTACTCCTACCCACTCATCTTCTGATTCTAATTCTTCGGAAGAATTAGCTCATAATATTCTAACTAACTTAGGTTTAGAACTTTCCCCGAATGATCCCTATATGCAGGCATATAATGGGTATATGCAAGCATATGGTGGTGAAATTCCTACCGTACCCACTATAACCCCTACCCCATCTATACCTAACTATAATAGTCAAGATCGTTATGTTCCCAAAATAGTTTCACCTCCCCATAAGAAATTGCGTATTATACCACCTTCGCCTCCCCCTAGGTTTGAAATAGATATTAGTTCATATAAAACGGCTTTAGAAAGGCATGAGGAACAAATAGAGGAAATACTTAGTCATTTAGATAAGCTATCTTTAGGATGAATAGAAGAAGTAGAAAATAGGGTTAGTGATTTAGGAATAGGTAGAAATAGGTTAGAAAACGAATTAGAGAAAACTCGTAATCAAATCTTTAGGTGCAAACAAAATATGAGGGACACTATGACGAAGTAGTTACTACACATGTTAGACTTTCAACTATAGAAATGATTATCAAGGATATTAGGAATAGTCATAGGTCTGATATAGAGGATCTTTTGGAAGCCATCCAGGAACTTAAGAATGATAAAGAATCAACATAAGGTTATAGACTTAGGTAGTATAGTTTATTAGGTAAATAACTTAGTTATAAGCGGGTACTTGTTAGGTTTTCACTTTACAAAATATAGAAGCTTAGTTTGCCTATACTTAGTTTTCCTTAAAACTCGTATCGCGTATTAGGATCCCCTATGCCTTAGGACACACTATAGACTGCCTTAGGATTTAAAAACTAGGACTTATAGGATATTAAAACAAGTAAACATACCTAGGAACACTAAAAACTAATGATCTTTTAGAATCACTATGTCTTTAGAAGGGGGAAACTAGCTTCGGTGGAATATAACGAATCTTGTTAGGAAACTCGCCCTCTTAGTTTTAGGATTCCCCACCCATCTGGTATCAGATAATGTTCTAAGAAATTAGAACATAAACTATGACACTATTCTAATTACGTTCTATCTATAGAATGGCGCGTACAAGAGCTACCACTCCTGCTGCTCCCACTGCCCCCGCCATGACTCAGGAAGACATCCACCGACTAGTGGCTAATAGTGTGACTGCAGCACTAGGAGCTAGGGATGCCAACATGGCTAGAAACCCCGAAACTCTTGTAGTGGAGAAGCGTAACTACAAGGAATTTATGAGCTATCAGCCCTTCAATTTCAAGGGGACAGAAGGGGCTATAGGATTGATTCATTGGTTTGAGAGATGTGAGTCAGTGTTTTCCCGTAGCGACTGTACACAGGATTGTAGGGTTAAGTTTGCTACCGGTCCTCTTACTGAGGAAGCATTATCATGGTGGAACTCGTATGCCCAACCAATAGGAATAGAAGAGGCATACAATTTATCATGGACTGAATTTAAGAATCTTATGATTAAGAAATACTGCCCTCGGACAGAGATTAAGAAAATGGAAGACGAGTTCTATAACTTGTCAGTAAAGGGGAACGATGTTAAGACTTATATTAAGAGATTTCAAGAGTTGGCAACTTTGTGTCCTACAATGGTGCCGACTGTTGAAAAGACAATAGAAGTTTTCATCGAAGGTTTGCCTTGAAGTATCGAAGGGAATGTTACTGCCTCTAAACCTCAAACTTTAGAGGAGGCCATTAACATAACCTTGAGGTTAATGGACCAAATAACAAAGCACAACTTTGTGCCAGCGCCCTATGATAATAAACGAAAGTTCCACCATGGGAGAGCTTTCGGTAACACTCGTAATACAACTAGCAATAACCGCACCAACCCCTATCCTCAACCAAAGCAAGAGACTGCGAGAGCATATGCCGCCACTCCTAATGAGAGAAGTGGTTATGTTGGGAATGCCCCTATATGTAAGAAATGCAATTGGCATCACACAGGGCCTTGTTCCATTAAATGTAAAACATGTAACAAGGTGGGCCATCACTCAAGGGATTGCAAGAACAAAGGACCAGCAACTGGGGGTAATCCACCACCAGCAGTAGTCATTTGTCATACTTGCGGAGAAAAAAGACACTATGCTAGTAGATGTCCAAAGAAAAATACTGATGGTGCCCAGGGAAGAGCATATATGTTGAGGGATAGGAATGATCCACAAGATCCGAGCGTAGTCACGGGTAAGTTTCTCTTAAATAATCACTTAGTTAAAATGTTATTTGATTCTGGAGCTGATAGGAGTTTCATATCTACACCCTTAGCCTCTAGACTTAGGATTAAACCCATAGCTTTAGATACTTACTATGAGATAGAAATGGCCGACGGAAACTTAGTTAGTACTAACACCGTCCTAAAGGGTTGTACCCTAACCTTACTTAACCACCCCTTCGAGATCGATCTCATACCAATTAGACTCGGTAGTTTTGACGTTGTTGTGGGAATGGATTGGTTGTCCAAGAATCAAGCAAAGATTCTTTGTGATGAGAATATCATCCATTTACCTATCAACAGTGAGACTTTAACTATCCGAGGAGATCGAAGTAAAACTCGACTTAACTTCATTTCAAGTATCAAAACGGAACGATACATGTCACGAGGTTGTCAAGTCTTCGTGGTTCAAGTAATGGAGGCTAAGTCAGGTGAAAAATGACTGGAGGAGATCCTTGTAGTCAGGGAATACCCAGAATTTTCTCCTAAGGATTTACCTGGCTTACCTACCGTACGTCAGATAGAATTCCAAATCGATTTAATCCCTGGAGCGGCACCTATAGCCCAAGCACCCTATAGGTTAGCCCCTTCAGAGATGAAGGAACTCTCTGAACAACTCCAGGAATTAACCGATCGAGGTTTTATACGTCCAAGTACGTCACCCTGGGGAGCTCCTATCCTATTCGTAAAGAAGAAAGACGGATCTATGAGGATGTGTATCAATTATCGTGGATTGAACAAACTTACTATCAAAAATCGGTACCCATTACCCAGGATTGATGACTTATTTGATCAACTACGAGGTTCGAGTGTATATTCGAAGATTGACTTACGATCAGGCTATCATCAACTGAGAGTGAGGGAAGAGGATATCCCTAAGACCGCTTTCAGAACAAGATATGGGCACTATGAATTTCAAGTTATGCCATTTGCTTTGACAAACGCACCAGCGGTTTTCATGCACCTCACGAACCGGGTGTGTAAACCATACTTGGATAAATTTGTTATAGAGTTCATAGATGATATCCTTATCTATTCACGTAACGAGGAAGAGCACGATAAACACTTGAGAATAATCCTAGAACTACTTAAGACGGAGAAACTTTGTGGAAAGTTCTCTAAGTGTGAATTTGGGATTAGTGTTGTGCAATTTCTTGGACACATGATAGATAAACAAGGACTTCATGTCGATCCTGCAAAAATCGAAGCCGTTAAGAATTGGCCACATCCTATGAATCCTAATGAGATACGGCAATACTTAGGACTTGTAGGCTACTATCGAAGGTTTATTGAGGGATTTTTAAAAATAGCAAAACCTTTGACAGAGCTAACCCAGAAAAACAGGAAGTTTGACTAGGGAAAAGATCAAAAGATAGCTTTCCAATTTTTAAAGAGAAAGTTGTGTGAAGCTCCGATCTTAGCATTGCCAGAAGGAAACGATGATTTTGTCGTCTACTGTGATCCTTCACGTGAGGTCTTGGAGCTGAATTAATGCAAAGGGATAAGGTAATCGCTTATGCATCACAAAAACTCAAGCCACATGAGGAAAACTATACTACACACGATCTAGAATTAGGAGCAGTAGTGTTCGATCTAAGAATATGGAGACATTACCTGTATGGCACTAAGTGTACGGTTTTCACCGATCATAAAAGCCTACAGCATATTCTTAATCAAAAAGAGTTGAACATGAGACAACGTCGATGGATAGAACTGCTCGCTGATTATGATTGTGAGATTCGTTACCACCCTGGCAAATCTAATGTAGTAGCAGATGCTTTGAGCCGAAAGGAACGAATCAAACCACTTAGAGTTAGGTCGTTAGTTATGACTCTTCATTCGAATTTACCTTCTCAAATACTCAAAGCCCAAAATGAAGCCCTAGAAAAGGGAGATCGTAAACTTGAAATTTACGAGTAATGGATAAGGCTTTTAAGATATGTTCAGACGGAACTCGTTGTATTAAGGGTCGGAAATGGTTACCATATCATGGTAACTTAAGGAACGTAATAATGCATGAGTCCCATAAAACTAAGTACTCTATCCACCCAGGTTCTAACAAGATGTATCACGATCTGAAGAAACACTATTGGTGGCCCGACATGAAAGCATCCATTGCTAGATATGTGGGCAAGTGTTTAACATGTTCTAGGGTAAAGGCTGAATTACAAAAGCCATCAGGCTTATTGGAACAGCCTGAGATTCCCATTTGGAAGTGGGAAAGAATTACGATGGATTTTATCACGAAACTACCTAGAACATCTAACGGGCATGACACTATTGGGTAATAGTTGATCGCCTTACAAAATCAGCTCACTTCATTCCTATACGAGAAACGGATGATATGGAAACCCTTGCTAGGTTGTACCTCAAGGAAATAATTTCCCGACATAGAGTGCCAATATCTATCATATCGGATCGTGATTCTCGTTTCATGTCGAGATTTTGGCAATCTATGCAAAAAGCATTAGGTACTCAGATAGACATGAGTACGGCATATCATCCGCAAACCGACGGTCAAAGTGAAAGAACTATCCAGACACTCGAGGATATACTTCGAGCGTGTGTGATAGATTTTGGAAAAGGATGGGAGAAACACTTACCGTTGGTAGAATTCTCGTATAACAATAGTTATCACGCTAGTATTAAGGTAGCACCGTATGAAGCACTTTATGGGAGAAAGTGCAGATCACCTGTCTGCTGGGCCGAAGTTAGAGAAGTACAACTTACGGGTCCAGAGATAATCCATGAGACAAATGAGAAAATAGTTCAAGTCTGACAATGCTTACAAGCCACTAGGGATCGACAAAAGAGTTATGCTGATATAAGACGTAAGCCTTTAGAATTTCAAGTTGGAGATCGGGCTATGTTGAAAGTGTCACCTAGGAATGGTGTCTTTCGTCTCAGAAAACAAGGAAAGCTTAGTTAGAGATACATTGGACCATTTAAAGTTTTAGAACGAATTGGTCCAGTAGCATACCAACTTGAATTGCCGAATGAACAAAGTAATATACACGACACGTTTCACGTCTTGAATCTTAAGAAATGTTTATTGGATGAATCACTCGTCATTCCTATGAAAGAGCTTCAATTGGACAATAAGCTCAATTTCACTGAAGAACCAGTGGAAATTATGGACCGAGAGGTCAAAAATCTAAAACACCACCCGATTCTTATTGTTAAGGTACGCTGGGACTCCCAAAGAGGACCAGAGTATACTTGGGAACGAGAGGATCAAATCCGTGCTAAATATCCCCATCTATTCTCACCCTCCCCACTAACCATAGTTAAATCTCGGGACGAGATTTATTTTAGGATGGGAGACTGTAACAACCCACTAACTTCCCCTTAGGTTAGAAAAGCCTTACTAACTTAACTTAGGCCCTCACAAAGCACAAACTCGGTTAGAAATGCCTATAGGATTTTCCCGAGCTAAAATTTTGCTTTATTATATCCTTATGACCTAACTAACCTCTAGACAAGCTCACGTATCCACCTATGACCACTATATTTACTTGATGTAAACATCCCGGTATGTCAAGTCAAGGTTACAAACATATTTTCACTAAGAAAACTATCACTCTAATACACCATACTTGCTAGAAAACCCTAATTGCACCTATGTGTTTACGGTTATCTTTAAAACCCTAATTGCTTATCCATACATATTCTAAAGTTTTCAAGGCCTAGGTATGAATTATATTAGCAACCATAGGATATATTACCCTAGAACATAGTACAATTCCTTAGAACTTAGGTACAAGTCACATAAGCACAAAACCATAACTAGGTCATAACTTCTCGGAAACTAGGTTTAACTTTCTCAAATCTTTATCATAAACTACCACCACTTATTATAAGCCTCCTAGGACTTAATATTAGTTATTAGACACTCCTAGGACATCAAATTAGGCACTAAACCCTAGGCTAGACCTAAAACTCTTACTAGAGAAAACTAGGACAAAACTAAACCTAATACCTAAACCAAGCTACCATAGTACCTCAAATACCTCAACCTAGCACCCTAGCACCTTACCTAAACCTATCTAGCACCCTAGCACCTCCCTAGTAGCCAAGCAATGAGGTGGATCACCTCCTTGTCACCACCTTGGCTCGTTAGCTTCACCATCACCATAACCGGCCTAGGGCAGCCCCCTTGCTAGTTGTAGCTCACCTTAGTCATCGCTAGACCTCCCAAATCAGCTAGTAGCTTTGCTTACTCAACCTCCCTCCCCCTCGACACCTAGCACACCCTTTGCATGCTCGCTACTCCCCCGTACCCTATAAATACCGAACCCCTCCCCTCCATTTCGTTCTACACCTCCCTCTCTTCTCTACCTTAAATATTTCTATATTATAAGACCCTTAGAAGCCCTAGAGATCGAGTAATGAAGCTCTTTCCCTAGTCGAGTTCTAGTTTTGGCCGAGTAAACCCTAGAAAACCCTAAACGCCCTCGTTACACCTTGAACGACTTAGGTAAGCCTCAGCCTTGAATCTATTAGACTTAGAACAGACCTAGGACCCTTATGATATGCATTAGAACCCTTAGGATAGCTTTGAACTATTTCATTTGCATGTTTTTTATTCGAAACCCTAATTTTCAAAAATTAGGTGTTTATATGCTAAATTGCTATATTATGTGCTATAATATTAATTAGGTAACTTATTTGAACTTGTAATACCTAAACATAAGCTTAGAAACTTAGTTGTTTTATAAAAATATGATTTACTTGAAATTAGGACTAGTCATGTAAAAGTTTGCACGCATAGGGGTATATATGGTAAGTTTCTGAAACTATAGAGTCTAGGGACTATTTTTGACATTACTTGAAAGTTATAAACATAAGGACTCATTTTGAAAAGTTTTGAAACTTTAGGATAGAAATTAAAATAAGTTATAAACTAAAAAGGACTAGTTTTGCAAATATTATAAAGTTAAGGGTATAAAAGGTAAATATTGAAAGTTAGTGAAGTTTAAGGACCATTTTTGTTATTTCTCTAAATTATATAAGTATAGGAACTAAATGTGCAAAAGTTAGAAAGTTATATGCTTAATTGTTATAAGTTTATAAGTATAGGGTAGAAAATGTAAATATATAAAACTTAAAAGGTATAAACGGACTATTTTCATATAAGTATAAAACCTATTTTAGAAACATAACACAATACTAGGGAGCTTCATGCGAGGAGTACTATGTGTATATTTCGTTTTGACGAGTTTGCTGGGTTTATGATTTAAAGTGCCATGGCTCCTCAAACGATTATTGCATATACTTCTGAGTTATGATGGCCCGAACGGTGTTATGTTATAACTAAACCATAATAACAATATAATTCAATAGTAGGGAGCTTCGTGTGAGGAGTATTAACTTCTGAATTATGATGGCCCGAACGGTATTATGTGGATAACATAATACAATAGTAGGGAGCTTCATGTGAGGAGTCATATACTTCTTAATTACGATGGCCCGACCGGTGTTATGTTATATATAAAAAAAAAACCCTAAGAGTGATTAGTTAAGAAAACCTATGTTAGGAATACGATTTTTGTATAAGAAAGATTCGGTCACCCCTGATATGATTAAGCATTGATTAGCTCGTAGTAGTTACAATAGTTAGTTAAACGTAGTTTAGAAGTAGATTAGTTCGCGGAAGAAGGACGGGTCTTTACCCACTATATACCTGATCCGCAGCCCAAGTGGCACGCCCTAGTGGCAAAACTCATGTACATATAAGCCCTCTCCATCCTTGGAGAGGGTAAGCCTTCTCTCATAATTCTATTTTCTTTTTTTTTGGTTTTCTCTCAAGGCTTCATCTCTTTCTCTCTCCAACTTTCTCTCTCTACATTTCTTTCTTTCCTTTCTATGTATAACGAGCCATAACCATAAATATAAACGTGTTTGTGAGCTTATTTAGTATCCTACAATTGGTATCAAGAGCCATGGTTACATCCTAGGGATTGTAGGACTTGTGGTGTATGGTTAGTTTTGGTTTCTACTAGTTTCTACTCATTTTAGAGCTTGTTCGTGGTGATTCTTGTGTTCTTTCTTGTACTTCTAGGATTAGAGGGGTTAGATTCATCTAGTTTATCAGTTGGTTGGACTAAATCTAACGGTTGAGTAGTGTACGAGTTGGTTTGGAACTTGGTTCTTGGCAGCGGTTTGTTCCTCGTTAAAAGCTTCTTAGCAGCGGTTAACTTGGGGTTTCAGCGGTTATTGATAGCGGTTAGTACAAGTAGTGGAGCGAACATTACGCTGTACTTTGTACTGTTTCAGCAGTTAACTTCCAGCGGTTTACTACTCAGCGGTTAAGTTATCAGCGGTTACTCTTCAGTGGTTACCTTACTAGCGGTTACTCTGTCTAGCGGTTACTATTGTCAGCGGTTTAATAATCAGCGGGTAATATTCCAGCGGTTAAGTTTCAGCAGTTATCACATCAGCGGTTTACTCTTCAGTGGTTACTTTACTAGCGGTTACTCTGTCAGCGGTTAATTGTCAACGGTTACTGTACCAGAGGTTTACTTATCTTAGCGGTTTTCTTGGTTAACTTTAGTAAAATCCCGGGAAAGAATCGATTTTTCGGTTTAAGTCACGTGTGTTGTAAAATCCCGTCTAAGACCTTGTCATCATGACTACTGTAACATCTATTGATGATATCTAAGCTGCTGGATCTGACACTCGACCTCCAATGCTAGAAAAGAACGGACTATGAGTCTTGGTCACAAAGAATTCGCTTGTATTGTCAAGGCAAAGAAAATGGGGAGAACATTCTGAAATCAATTGATGAAGGGCCGTTCCAAATGGGTACTACCAGAGATGTTATCTCCACTGGTGATGATGGGATAGTCACCCTTGGAATTGACAGACCTCGTACGTACAATGATCTAAATGAAGCTGAAAAGAAACGATATGATGCTGACATTCGTGCTTCAAACATTGTGGTACAAGGGCTACCAAAGGACATATACAAACTGATTAACTTCAACAATGAGGCCAAAGCTGTTTGGGACAATGTCAAAATGTTGCTAGCTGGTTCAGAATTAACAAAGGAAGATCCTGAGTCTCAATTGTACGATGAATTCGAGCACTTTAAGATGAACCCTGGTGAAAGCATCAATGATTACTATGTCAGATTCAACAAGCTTGTGAATGACATGAGAATGATCAGAATGACAATGCCCAACATCCAACTCAACTCAAAGTTCGTCAATAACATGTCACTAGAATGGGATCGATTTGTCACGGCTGTGAAGCTAAACAAAGG